>ML787845.1:125816-138843 GCA_009831015.1 Picea engelmannii | reverse complement strand
TCATCTTGTACTTGAACATTTAAGTGGGGTAAAAGGAGGTTTCCCCCTCAAAGAGGCTTATTATCTGAAATTATCTTTTTTTCAAGGCGTTGAGTACTTTTCCTGAGGTTTTTCTATGCTATATTGATGTTTGGTTCTTAACAGATCCTGTGAGTGCGCGTGGACCTTCCGACCTGCGGGTGGTGAAGGGGCCACGTTGCCGTCAAGTGGTATCAAAGCTCTAGTTCTTTGCTTTCTGTAGAAGAGAAGGAAATTCGCCATGCTTCCCAGAAGAGAAAGACAGTCACCTGATCCAGAAGATAGGGAGGTGCGAAGAAGAGGCAGGAAGATATTCAATCCAGAGATGGAGAGACAGATGAGAGATCTCCGAGCAAGACTCGAGGATATGGAGACAACTCAAAGATGCACAGTTAGTGCGGGAGATTTCAGCGATTCAGAGGATGAAGTTGAATTTGAACGCGAGGAGGAAGTTGCAGCTGAGGATGCAGCGAATGAACGTCTAATCAAAGCTATTGCCAGGATGGGTGCAAAGGCGAAAATGGACATTCCAGTCTATGAGGGAAATTTGGATGCAGAAGAGCTTTTGGACTGGATTAGGGATCTTGACACCTACTTTGATTATGAGGATATCGAAGAGGACAAGAAGGTCAGACATGCTATCACATGCTTGAAACGACATGCAACATTATGGTGGGACGAGCTACAATATGGCAGACTCTGCAAAGGCAAGCAGAAAATCGAGAGTTGGGATAGAATGATTGCGAAGATGAAGGCGAAGTTCATCCCAAGAGACTATCAAATTAATCTTTTCAAGAGGATGCAGAACCTGAGATAGAAGTTGATGACAGTGAAAGAATACACTGAGGAATTCTATCGACTGAACATCAGAGCAGGTCATCAGGAGAGCGATGATGAAAAAGTTGCCAGATATCTGAATTGTCTGAGATATGACATTCAGGATGAATTAAGCATGGTTACCATCAGGACGGTGGAGGATGCTTATCAGATGGCTCTGAATGCCAAGGAGAAGCTGAACCATAATCAAGGTCAGCGAGGGTGAGGCAGAAGTCAGCCCAGAGGCAAGGCAGTTGCCCAGGACAAATTCCACAAGCCCAAGGAGGAATGGAAGAGACCTTAGGGTAAAGTAGAAAGGGGTGGACCCTCACAGCAAGAGCCATATGTTGATTAGAGAGGACAACATAATGAGCAGAAGGGAGATTAGGCTGACGCAAACATAATTCCTCGTACCAGAGGTAGAGGAAGAGGAAGAGGTGGAGTAATCACATGCTTCACTTGTGGGAAGAATGGGCACAAGTCTTATGAGTGTCCAGAGAAAAAGAAGGACATTGGAGAAGCTCACATCATCGAAGCACAGAGGCAGGATGTTGAGGTTGAATACACAGAGGGTGGAAGATCTCTTATGATGCGAAAAGTCCTTTTGACACCCGAGAAGGAGGTGGAAAGTTCAGTCCAAAGGACCAGACTTTTCAGAACAGCTTGCAAGACCAAGGATAGGGTGTGCAAGGTTATTGTTGACAGTGGTAGCACGGATAATCTCGTTTCAACCGAGATGGTGGAAAAGCTGGAGCTGGAGACGACTAATCACCCCAGCCCATATAGAGTTTTGTGGCTACAGAAAGGACACCAGGTAAGTGTCACTAAACAGTGTTTATTTGAATTCAAAATAGGTGAGTATAATGATAAAGTACTTTGTGATGTTATTCCCATGGATGTATGTCATTTATTGCTGGGTAGACCATGGCAATATGACAGAAATGTGATTCATGATGGGAGAATGAACACATATACCCTGGAGAAGAATGGGAGAACCCATATGTTGCTTCCGATAAAGGATAAGTAGGTGAAGCCGGAAGTAATCAACACAGTGCTTCTCATGAGTGGGAAGGAACTTCTTACGGAGGTGAAGAAGAAAGAAGATCCACAATTCTTTGTGGTCAGAAAGCTGAGAATTTTTCTGACTAGCACAAGAGTGGATGATCTACTAGGAGAGATTCAGGAATTGTTGGAAGAATTCGCTGACATCATAGTGGATGAATTACCTCATTCGTTGCCACCAATGAGGAGTGTGAGTCATCATATAGATCTCATACCAGGGGTCAGTTTACCGAATAAATCCGTGTACAGATTGACGCCGCAAGAAAATGAAGAGGTCAAGAAGAAGGTCCAGGAGCTATTGGACAAAGGATTGGTCAGGGAAAGCTTGAGTCCATGTGTTGTTCCAACAGTACCCAATCCAAAGAAGGATGGAGGTTGGAGAATGTGTACCGACTCAAGAGTGATCAACAAGATAACCATCAAGTACAGATTTCCATTGCCAAGAATGGATGATCTGATGGATTTCCTGAGTGGGGAAAAATATTTTTCAAAGATAGATTTGAAAAGAGGATACCACCAGACTCGCATGAGGGAAGGCGATGAGTGGAAGACAACCTTCAAGACTAACGAAGGATTTTATGAGTGGCTATTCATGCCGCTTGGTTTGACAAATGCATCGAGTACCTTTATGAGGTTGATGAATGAAGTCCTGAAGGAATTCATCGAAAATTTCGTCATTGTGTATTTGGATGACATACTGATTTACAGTAAATCAGAGGTTGAACATCTGAAGCATTTGGCCATTGTGATGAGGAAGCTACAGTAGGAGAAGTTGTTGATTAACATGAAAAAGTCCTCATTCATGAAGACAGAACTCATTTATTTGGGATTTGTTATTTCGGCGAATGAGTTGAAGATGGATCCGGATAAGGTGGAAGTGATCAAGAATTGGCCATCACAGAGAAATATTTTTGAGGTGAGAATTTTTCATGGTTTAGCTAGTTTCTACCAAAAATTCATCAGAAATTTCAGTGGAATTAGCGCAACGATGATGGATACAATGAAGAAGCGGCATAAGTCTTTTCATTAGACAACAGAGGCTGAGAAGAGCTTCAATCTATTGAAGCGGAAGATCACGGAATGACCAGTGTTGGTGTTGTCAGATTTCCTGAAGACATTTCAGGTGAAATGTGATGCAAGTGGATTTGCCATAGGAGTGGTCTCGAGTCAGGAGGACAGACCAGTTGCATATTTCAGCAAGAATCTGGATGAGGCGAAACTAATGTACTCCACGTATGATAAGGAATTCTATGCCATCATACAGGAATTGAAGAAGTGGAGGCATTACTTGATCCCAAAGGAGTTTGTTTTATATAGTGATAATCATGCATTGCAGTTTGTGACTCGACAGGAGAAGTTGAATCAGAAGCATGCGAAATGGGTAGAGTATATGCAAAATTTCACATTTGTGATTAAACACATTTCGGGTACTGCTAACAAAGTGGCTGACGCTTTGAGAAGGAAATGTTTGTTGTTGCAGGAGTTTCGAGTCAAAACATTGGGTTTTGATAATCTCAGGGACATGTACGCAAGTGATGCAGATTTTTCGGAAGCGTATGAAGCAGCTAAGAATCCAGTTCTCAGAGATCAGAGTCCTAGGATAGATTATATGATCCAGGAAGGGTTGTTGTTCAGAGGCAATAAACTGTGTATCCTGAAATGCTCCATGAGGGAGAATCTGTTAAAAGAGAAACATAGTGGTGGATTGGCAGGACACTTTGGCCACGACAAGACATTTGCGAAGCTAAGTGAATCATATTTTTGGCCAGGGATGTGAGAAGAAGTTAAAAGATTTGTTGACAGATGCAGGATTTGCCAGCATTCGAAAGGAAGGAAGCAGAATGTGGGATTCTATCAACCATTGCCCATACCAGAGAGGTCATGGGAGGCGATTAGCATGGATTTTGTATTGGGTTTGCCAAAGACACAGAGAGGTGTTGATTCAATCTTTGTGGTAGTGGACAAGTTTTCAAAGATGGAACATTTCATTCCATGCCAGAAAACCAGCGATGCGATTCACATCGCAAATTTGTTTTTCAAGGAGGTCATTCGACTTCATGGACTGCCGAAAAGTATAGTTTCAGACAGAGACACTAAATTCATAGGGAATTTCTGGAGGACCTTATGGAAAAATTTAGGAACTAATTTGGCATTTAGTTCTGCTTTTCATCCTTAGATGGATGGACAGACGAAAGTGGTCAACAGAAGTCTGGGAGACTTACTGAGAATCTTGGTGACAAAACACCATAGCAGCTGGGATAACATATTGCCACAGGCAGAGTTCGTATACAATGACTCAGTGAACAGGAGTACAGGCCAAAGTCCATTTCAGGTTGTATATGGGATGCAACCGAGAGGAGTTTCTGAATTGAGGGATTCAAAACAAGCTGTGACTAGCAGCGCTAGGGCAGAAGAATTCGCTGAGGCGATGAAGGAACTTCATAGCAAGGTGAAGCAGCGACTGGTAGATTCAAATCAGGAATATAAGCGCAGAGCCGATCAGCATCGGAGACAACTTCAATTTGAAGTTGGGGATCTAGTTCTGGAACATTTAAGGAAAGAAAGGTTCCCAAGGGGAACATACAATAAGTTAAATATGAATAAAATCGGGCCATGCAAGGTCTTGAGAAAATTCGGGGAAAATGCTTACGAGATCGAGTTTCCGGATGGCATCAGAATATCTCCAATATTCAATATCACAGATTTATACCCATATAGGGATGAAGAAGTAGACACTGCAACTAAGAAACCGGTGATCCACTGGATGAAGAATATGCCGATAGCAGAAAAGCCGCAGATGGAATGCATACTGGACAAGAGAGTAGGTAAGAAGACCAGAAGAAAGGAATACTTCGAGTATCTGGTCAAGTGGAAAAACCACACAGTGGAAGATGCCAGCTGGGAGACAGAAGAGGAAATTCAAAAGCATGGACAGACCGTGCAGGAGCTCATGGACAAGATCCCATGAATGTTTTCAAGCCGAGTAGTATGATGCAGGAGCATCGCCAACACATCAAGTGAGCCAGCGCGGAAGCGGAGGACAGCTAGACAAGCCAGCACAAATTTTTGAAAATTCTTTGGGATTGTTGCGCGATCTTAAATGAACCATTTAAGAAATGGAACTTTTGTATATTGTAATGGACCTTGAGCGGATAGCTCTCATCCTTAGGTATATAGTCGACATTTAATGTAGTTAATGCTGGTAGATAGGATTTTAATTCTATATTTGATAGTTTAGAGTCCAAGAGGGAAAACGGATATAGACACCCTCATTGTATGATTGTAACATTATCAATTCAAGAAGAGGAGAGAAAGCAGAGAATTGTATGAAGAACACCCATGTACAGACATTTGAATTAATAGAAGAACTCTGATTCAAATTCATGGTTTGTGTTATTTCTCTGTGTATTGATGTTTTTCTCATGAATGGTTGCTTGCTGTCATACATTTGATTTTATATGTTGTGTATGTGATTTCATGGTGGAATTGAAGTATGAGAGGGTGAGTGAATGAGTTTCAATTGTTTCTCTAATTGAACCAGAGGATTCTTGCAAGGAGTGCAGTTGAATTGTCTGCAAGGAGTGCATTGACAGAAGGGTTCAGTTAGAGTTAGCTTTTGTTCTCATTTCCTCGAAGGTGTAGTCAGGCACAGTGCCGTGCAAGGAGTGCGCAGGCCAAGATAAGTCTCAGAGTTGCGATTCTGAGCAGAGTATAGAGAGACTGCTACTGCAAGAGTGCGCAGAGTCAAAAGACTTCAACACAGAGGCGTCGTTAAAAGTTTTCCGCAAGGAGTGTGTGCAAAGAGTTCTCTTTCTCTAAGACACTTGAAGTCGTGGAAAGCTCAAGAGGAGTAGGCCTTCGAATTCACTGAAGGATAAGCGTAGTGAAGCTGCCGTGGAAAGTCTGAGAGAAGCATCGCAGGTTGGCGAGCGGGTGAACGAGTCTCATGGGAGACACTTCTTCATTTCGCAGAATTAGCAAAGGAAGAAGGGACGGTCGAAATCCTTCGAAAAGATTTCACGAAATTCCGTGTGTCATTGGATCTCATGGAGGTGCGAGGTAGTTACAGTGCAAGTGTGGAAAGGTTCTAAGCTTAGGAGGGGTAAAGTCGTTGATCCAATTCAACCAGGGCCATTGGATTATTCGCGAGATCGCCTATCGGGATCTCGTGAGAAAAGTGTCCAAGACTTGGTAATGGGAATCAAGATATTGCAACACGCGATATCTCAGGGATTATGTAAATAGTGTGGGCCACAGGAGTTGGTGACGTGGACAGTTGACGCAAGTTATCGAGGTTTCACAGCGAAAGTTCCAAGCATTGGACATCAGGATTCGCAATCCCGCGAAGTCCGAAGTCCCGACGAGATAAGGGATCATTGAAGAGTCAACTCACGAGCGTATCGGAGTTTCGGTGCATCGGGACTCGGGAGTCGGAGAATCAAGTGCTGGATATCGTGAGTTACGAAACCATGATAAGGACATAAGTCCCGATAAGGTGAGAGAAATTTAGCGTTGACTAAATCCATCGGGTCTCAGGGATTTGAGAGCCTAGTGATCAACAAAGAACTTGCGAAGTCGTGAGTTTCGATCCTCCGATAAGTCAAGGAAGGCAGATTACACAGGAGAAGAGAATCAGTGGGTGTATATTTCCCAATAGGGAAATAGAAGATCCTTGGAGTTCTACGGGCCGTGAATAGAAGAATATTCTGTGAGTGCGCGTGGACCTTCCGACCTGCGGGTGGTGAAGGGGCCGCATTGTCGTCATTTGGGGTGTTAGTATTTTCAATTTCACGCACCTTTCAATCAAGTTAAAGTTCAATTAATGTCTCTTATTACTGTAGGGTTATAAATCCTTATGATACCAATGCCCATATGCCTCCAACCTTGTGATATAATGATCGTTGGGTGACAACTTTC
The DNA here is from genome assembly GCA_009831015.1 of Picea engelmannii. NCBI lineage: Eukaryota > Viridiplantae > Streptophyta > Pinopsida > Pinales > Pinaceae > Picea > Picea engelmannii. The sequence continues at coordinate 132,030 of ML787845.1, read as the reverse complement.
ATGAAGGATGATGACTAAGACTAGAGGAAAATTTCAATTCAAGGCTAGGAATGACTAGGCCCACATCAAGTGAAGGAATAAAATTAAGAAGTTACATGTGTTTTCCCATTCCATGTCAACAACAACACATCCATTCACTAGGAACACTAAAACCCGACAAATCCATGACTCCACTAAATTAAGGTTTATGGTTTACATGATGAATTGATGATGGAATAAAGTGGGTCTGTGAGTCCAATTTGAGTCCAGAAACCCTCCCATATCGTTAAGGCATGTAAATAGTCTATCCATGTCAAATTTCAATGCATTCAAAAGCAGTTTGAAAAAATTTCAACATTGGCCCCATTCATAGGTCACTGTTGCCCGTGTCTAGTCCTAGTACAATTTCCTTGTAAAATTTGTATAAGATATTTGGAGAATGATAATTTTGAAGGTGTTAGGCATATTCCTACACACCACGGCCAGATCACCTCTCATTGAAAGTTTGTGTATTAATCCCTTTTAGTTTTGGGTTGTTAGTATTTTCAATTCAACGCACCTTTCAATCTAGTCAAAGTTCAATTAATGTCTCTTTTTACTGTAGGGTTATAAAGCATCATGATCCCAATGCCCATATGCCTCCAACCTTGTGATCTAATGATCGTTGGGTGGAAACTTTCATGAAGGGCGATGATTAAGACTAGGGGAAACTTTCAATTCAAGGCTAGGAATGACCATGCCCACATCAAATGAAGGAAGAAAATTAATAAGGTACATGTGTTATCCCATTCCATGTCAACAACAACACATCCATTCAGTGGGAACACTAAAACTCGATCACAGATCGATGACTCCACTAAATTAGGTTTTATGGTTTACATGATGAATTGATGATGGAAGAAAGTGGGTGTGTGAGTCAAATTTGAGTCCAGAAAACCCTCCTATATCGTTAAGGCATGCAAATAGTCTATCCATGTCAAATTTCAATGCATTCAAAAACAGTTTGAAAATATTTCAACATTGGCCCCATTCACAGTTTGAATTAATGATGGACATACCTACATCGTTGGTATGCTTAGGCGCAGTCGCGTAGATCTCCTCTTGGTTTCGAGAATAGTTAATTCTCTACAAAACAGGGGCAACCACATGAAGGTGGAAGCTCTAATTATCCCCCCCCATCACTCTCAATTTTCCCATATTACCTAATTTGAAATTCTAAAGAACATGTATCATATACTATATTATACAAAATAAAAACATATAAAGATCATATAAAATATATAAACAAATACCTCTTCTTTTCAAAAACTAAATATCAATCATCTTCTTTTTCATCCATCTCAACATATGTATTAGGATCTGGTTTAGAATCTATATTGGTGAAAGACTCATTCCTATCAACATCATCATCAACGTCATTTTCTCTAGTATAGTTATCGATATCATCAATGAGATCATCGTCTCCTATATTTGGATGATCAAATTCTTCAACTTCTTCCTCTGACACATCGACTACATGAGCTGCCTACTCCTGATCTGCATAATCATGATCTTCTTCCTTATTATTATCTTCATCCTCAGCTACATGATTATACTTTACTGGTCTTCCTCTTGGATTATATCTAACAACGTATGACCAACCTACTTTACTAGGTACCTATGAGTAAAATACTTGCTCATATTGACTTGGAAGAACATAAGGCTCTGTACCCAGTTCAAATGCTCTTGTATTAACCATGGTAAATCCATTATCATGGTCAGTAATAGTTCTTTCAGGATCACATTCATGCATCTGTAGCCTGTACCATTTAACCTCAAAAAAAACTATTTTAAAGGAATTAAAATCACACTCAATTATATGCTCCAAATGGCCATAATACCTATTCTCAGTTTCTTTTGGATTTTTGTCACTTCTAGAGAAAATGTTGCTGACCTTAAACACTGCAGTTATCCCACAATCCGAGGTTTTCATCTTATCATTTAACATTTTGATACGAAATTTACGACCATTACACCACATAGCCTTGTGATGTTTCAACTGCAACATGGACAACAAATAAAAAATACATTTCCAATTAATAAACCTCATATAGGACTTAGTAAATATATATTTCAAAAATTAAACAAACCAAATACATTGAAAAATTTGGAAAAAACTAGGAAAATGTGGGTAAAAAATTTAACTTGCATGTTTATCTCTTAAACCAAAGGCTAAATCAACTTCCCTTGATGTAATATCAGGAAATTGATCTCGATGACGATGCGTTGTTTTAATTATCTTACTCACCCCTTCCCATGATAACCTACCAAAATATTCTTCAGTGTATTCTATCCATTTCTCCATCTAATCAAGGTTGTTTGCAATGTATAAATGTAAAGCATCCCACTCTCAAACAACTATATGACAGCATAACAATTTAATATCATTAATTAGCCATTGTTAATAAAGGAATAATTTAATAAATGTGTAATATATTAAATCCACGTCAACATCTACTAATTACCTTTCATAGTCCTCATTTTACCTTTCCCCAATAGGACCTCCCCTTCAAATTTGTTGATGGAGTTGAGATGCCAAATGAAAGGCACATTCATATTTTCTGCTAATTTAGGTAGATATTGACTAATATACACAATGCATTGATATACCATATATCCATCAACCATAGAACCCTCCGGACGTGCTCTTTGTCTAACAAAAGCCTCGGTGACTTCAACTGCCTCTCCACCATCCACATCGACCTTGTGTGTACTAGTCCACATAATTCAATCTCCTCAACTTGGTGTATGAGGTAGTGTTCTTCTGCATTGAAAAATGAAGGAGGTAGATATTGTTGCATTTGATACATTAGTCAGGGAATTTCTCTCTTCCAATACCTTATATCTTCTTTATGGATTTCTTTTCATGATAGCCACCTACAAATGTCGATGCAATAAAATAATATCAAGGCATACATAAATTTGTAGATAAAACATAATATGTCAATAAGTTCCGCTACAAATCACATAAGAAGTAAATTTTCCTTAGAAAACAATACTTACGTCATGTATTTGCCAAGTACATAAATATTTTGTTTTATGTTGTTGTAAAAGTTGTCTAGGAGAGATAAAGGTAGAACATAGTGTAACAAAAAACAAATAATTATTATTTGTTTCCAAAAAATGCAAACCAATAAGGAAATATATTATAACCTACTAATTACCTTAATGAATGTATGCCAGTCATGTGTTTTAACGCCACCAAAATCACCTTTTTTTTTTAAGATATTTTGTATGTTCGACGAAAACCCCGTCGGAAACCTAATTTTTTGAATGACCTCTTTTACAATATTGCTTTGTTGCTCCATCAATAACCAAGGAAGACTAGTATTATTTTCATGACCATCGCCATTAGAATTAATAATAACACTTTGCAATGTGTGATTAGCTTCCTGGATGTCACAACAAATCTTTCCAATTCTCTCTTTGTCAGTCCTTCCATCTAATATTCACCATAACAATTTTGTTGAGTTCTTCCCGATATGAATTGTATCAAACATATGAACTATTTGTAGGTGCTCGTAGTATGGAAATCTACTGAATTGCATCGGGTAACTTTTCATTCCTCCTAGAATCCCATTCGTTCCTTAATGACATTCATGAAACATCAACAAATTGAAATTAACACTAATTAATGGGACAAAATGAAATTAATACTAATGAAACTAACCAAAGATTTATATAATATGTCATACATAAATATTTTGCGTAGCTTGACGATTCCTGATATATTCCAACTTCCATAGGCGAGGTGTCATTCTTCATGGTTTTTTTCCATTTTCTTCTTTACCATTGAAATTTTCTTTGTCTGTAGTTTGATCACTATGGTATTTAGGTAGAAAGTGCCTATACTCATCAAACACTTACTTTCCTAAACTCCTTGAACGACGAGATTTTATCCTCGAACCACAAACTGGGCATGCAAATTTATCCTTTGTTTGAAGGCCTACAAGATATATGAATTAATGTAGCATCAAATTAGAGTTACAATTTAAAATAATGCATTATATTTTCAATAAATACATATAATATTAAATCACAAAATAAAGTAACAATATACCACAAAAATGTGTTAACACGGGAGCATCATGAATTGTCCATGATAGTATTCCATGGAATTGAAAACGTTTTTGCCCTATTGGTCTAGAGATGTCATATATAGTAACGTCAGCCCATAACTTCAACAACTCATCGATAAGAGGATCAATATATAGATTCGTATCTTTAACCTGGTACCTACCTAATTGGTTCAACATACTGCATGATTAATTATACTTATCTAGATGTCGTTATATAGAAAAGAAATAATTACCATACACGAAACAAAGAAATGGAATATTTTGTCATACTTTAAAGAAAATAAAAGATTATTAAATACCTGGAAAAATCATTGCCAAAATTGTGTGCTCTCTCTTGATCGACATCCAAGGAGGAAGGTTATTGTTTATAACAAAAACATACCACATTGAATACGTAGAACGAAGCTCTCCAAATCGATTGACACCATCAGCTGCCAAGGAAAGTCTAACATTACAAGGGTCTTCTTTAAAAATTGGCCACTTTTCTTCGATGTACTTCAATGCAGAAACATCTACAGGCATTCGAAGAACATCGTCTTGACTTATGTTCTTTGCATGGAAATCCATAAACTGTGCTATAGTTTGGCACCTGAACAACCGTTGGAAACGTGCAATTATCAGAATATAACGAAGAACTTTGTGAGGCACCTTCTTTGATGCTTTATCAGTTTGATATCTACTTATTTGACATTGTGGGAATTCATTTTCTAATGCATATTGTCCATAATATATGATATGATCATTAGGATATGCATCAATAGCTTGATAGTCCATTCCAATTTCTTTCATAATCACGGATATTTCTTGATATGTGCATGGCAAAATATTTGACGTCGGTAATAGAACTTCATTTAACAATCTACAAAATTCTAAACAATAAGTCAATGTAAACAATATTAATCATCAATATCTCATCCAATATACTAATTTACAAATTAGAAAACAATAGCAATATAGGAAAAAAATGAACCTTTTAAGTATTTGTGAACATACAGGCATAAATAATTAACAAATTAAATACCTTAGTATCTGTGTGAGCCATGTGTTTGATAAACCATTCAAAACCTTCAGGTTCACCAAAAACAGTATAGCAAATAAAAGATTTTTTGTTGAGCCTTCATAAAGAGTTTGACGTGACTTCTCGAGTAGAGGATCAACATCATCACTATCATCCTAGTTGTCCTCATCCATTGGAGCAAATGTGTCTTGGATCAATCTATGTATCTCATATTCCTGATTTGAATCACTAACTTTATCTCCATCCATATCATCATTAATAACTTGATCATCAGCTTCAATATTTTGATATCGAAGTTCATCACCCTGTAAAGGAGTATTTTTGCTAGTACTTGGCAAATAACTCTTTGGAGGTCGACATTTTGGGGGCATCATCTATATATTTAAAAACAATGTAGAAAAGTTAGTGTGTATAGAAAATATAAAAATCCGGATAAGAAATATTACTAAAATTCATGACATACTGATTATTACCAAGAATACATTAAATATTGAATCCTCTTACCAATGGATGATATTCATAACCCCCTTCAGCGTGCCCCTTCTCCCTACAATGTATTTGAGCTGTTGTTATTAAAAGTCTTTTTTTTTGCAAGCCTCTGCAATCATAGCAAGGGAAATAACACTTTCCATTGCCCCTCGCCTCTAATGCCGCTCTTAAGTGAGCAAGCTTCCTTTCATTTTCGTTCATAGTGACAAATCCTTGTCCTAACAAGTAATTTTCTTACCTACACCATACCAAATAGTAAGTTGTCAAATTTTTATATTTTAGCTACTCCTTTCGATTATGATATGTTTATTTACAGTGACCTACAATCCTCACAATTATTTCTTCTAAGACATTTTGACATGCTTTTTTTTATTATTATCGATTAACTATTAAGATCGATATGCTTCAAATTGTACTTTAGAATAGTGTGTACTAAATCACCATGGAAAATAATTACACACCATTTTACGAAAGTGGTCAAAATTTCTCAAACTTGAATCACTCGACACCATACACTAGCCTCTAAGTTGTTTTGTAGACAAAATGCCAATCTTTGAAATTCACCACTAAAAAAAGAATGCCAACCACTTGTCATCCACAATTGGGTTGG
>ML787845.1:114660-125766 GCA_009831015.1 Picea engelmannii | reverse complement strand
ATATATATATATATATATATATATATATATATATATATATACAATGGTCACAATTTTATGCTACTTACAGTGGTCACAATTGTATTTTCTAAGACACTTTGGCATGTTCTCATTTTTCATTGTCTGACTAGTAGATTTCATCATGAATTTTTTATATTTTAGATACGCCTTATTAATAGTGTATAAACAAGGTACAACAACTAGAAACTAAAGTTAATCGCTATATCTAGAATTGTGTGTGATTATAAAAAATTGAGAGAAACAACATCACATATAAGAAAAGGGTATGTGGATTTTCTTGAGAAAGTTGAAACAAATATAATTTATTTATATTGGAATATTATGGTATATAATCATAAGTTCATTTGTCAAAGGTGCTTAGTCATAAGCCAAGAAATTTAAAGGTGGCTAACCATAAGCTAAGATGGTTGAAGGTGGCTAACCATAAGCTAAAAATAAAAGAGGGAAGAAAATGACAATCAATTACTATCATTTCACCAATCAGGGTTGAGTTTCAAGAGCACTTCCATATCTTTATCAATGAAAAGAGAGAGACATTCTAGCTACAATTGAAGGTCAAAGGGTATGTGTATTCCATAAACCTAGAATATTATGGAATCCACATACTATTTTCCATAGAATATACTAACTAGATCCAAAAACCAAAGACATGAAATATGGTACTACACATATGAAATATGGTACTACACATATAATATATTATCAAGGAAAAAACAAGCTACATGAAATTTGGACATTTGAACAAAAATTAACAAGTTAAATGAGTACATCAATAAAAAAAAAACATACTAACCTTGCAAGTTCAAAATCCGAGCTATGTAGATCGAGAATTGGATTTGTTCAATCGGTGGGTGATGGAAAAAATAAACATATCAAAAAAAATCCAAGAACATTGTCGCAACTATAGCAATTGTGTCACAAAGTCTCTTAAAGTCAAGTATATATAGATCAAATAGTCAACTAGCCATTAACACCGACCAATGAGATAGGCAAATGTTTCATCACTATTGCCACAAAACTTTGTGGAAATAGCAACGAAAATCCCGACCAAGTTAAAATAACCTATTTGTGGATATTGCGACGAACTTTCGTGGCAATATCGATGAAAATCCTGCCCTATTTAAAAAAAATATGAAAATAACGGAAACGTGGAAAAATTTCATGGAATAATCCGCCCATATGTAGTAGTGTTGGTGGATTTGGAAATGTTTATGCTTAGCCTTATAAGGATCTTCGTGGTTTTGAGCCTGGTCTTTTAAAAAATGTTATTCCCATCAAGAAAGGCGTGAAACCAATTATGCAAGAACAACGATCTATTAACTTTGCATTTAAAACAAATTTTAAAAGGGAGTTGGAAAAAGTCTTAAAGGCCGAGAGATTTTTTTCAATCCACCCTAAATGGGTTTCCAATTGGGAACCTGCTTCGAGGACTACTGATAATATTAGAATCTGTATTAATCTTCGAACTTGCAGGCAAGCTATTATGAGAAATCCTTTTCCTCCTCTCAGTATGGAAATGGTTTTGCAATAGGTTGTAGAGTCACACTTAGCGCTCTTACTTGACAGTTCATCTAGTTGCAAGAAAATCAAGGTAAAAGGGGCAGATTCTCACAAAACCACTCTTATCACTTATGGGGGTACCATGTCTTACCAATACCAACTTTCTAGCTTACTTGCTATAGGTACTGATTTTAAAATACCTATGCACATGACTCTTGATGAATTGGTTGATCTCTGTCTCTATCTTGATGATATGATTGTGTGCGTCAAGGGACTGATGATTACATCAAATTTACAAGTGTTCAGTCCTTTCCAAATTGATTTTGTCTTGGACACTAACTCTTATATCTTAAAATATTTACAGGAGCAATTGTTTTCCTACAATGCTAACAACCCTCACTTGAAATATTGCAAGGGACCGACATGAAAAGTTCTAATGCTATCTAGATTTTCTATATATTAGTAGGTTAGTTATGCCTTCATTTTTGCACTATTTTCTTCTCTGTTTTACAATAGTTTGATTTATCCTTTTTGTTTCAAGACTTTTCTTGGCGATTCTTGATTTTGTCTTTTATTCCTGCTGTTTTAATTTCTACATTTTTACTTTTGTCATAATTTTGTTAACTATCATCTTCTAGTTAATTTGGTGAAGATAGGATGTTGGATCAATTTTGCCACATCGACACTCCTACGAAGCATTGTTATTCAATAGAAATCAAGCTTACATAGTTGTTATGATGTCTCCTCTGAAGGACCCTTGAAATTGTTACATATTTCCATTGTTGTCTTGTAAAGAATTTGTTATCTCCTGCTTATTCTTTCCATTTCTTCATCCATTGAGATTTTAAGAGAAATTCTAAAAAACAAGTCTCCTTAAAGTTGAGAGCAGATTCTGGTAGGATGATTATGCATACAGTGGTAAAAACCCCTCATGCTTAACACTTTCCATGAATTATTCTCAAATTCCCGGTCATTTTTCCATTAAATCCGCTCACTTCCCCCTGTTGCATAATCTTCTTGATTATGTTTTATTGACCTATTGTTCTTGGTCTACAAAACCATGAGTTCTGAGTTCTAAATCTGTTGAAAACAAATTTCCCTATGGAGTCGCCAGTTTGTTGACATTTAAAATCACCAACGAAGTTTTTCTTGCAAAGTGTTGCTAAAGCCTATTATTATAAAAGCTAAATAATACGAGTAGGTGGGACCCCTTTGTAGATTGGAGATCAGGTTGTGTCCTTATTTGATGTTGTATTGATGTTCGACACTGCTTACATGGTTGATGAGATCTTGTTTTTTTTTTACTATGGATTGGGCTTATGAAGTATTGGTTCTTTATGTTATTACGACCTATCCTATTCATTGATACCATTGCTATCTGTTCTTGGGGCACCTGCATAACAAACATGTTAGTAAAAATACATAAAAATAAATTAGAAAGAAGTGAAAACCTTGCAACAAATGCAAAGGGAAGAATGTGAACTATGTTATATGCTATACTACATGCATGAAATATTAAAATGACTATGGTTAAATTCTAGTTAGCAAGTAAATGTTTATGCGATTTGATTCAGTTATATGGTTAATATGAAATGGTGATTATGTTATGGAATAAGCTAATATGGATTGCGCCATTGGTGATGGTTCGGTATATGGTAACTAAATTGGATTATATAATTGATATGTAATATGGTCGGTTGGAAATGGAAGCTATGATGTGGGTGGCGCGTTTGATGCAATTTCCAAGGAATGGATTAAATGAATTGTTGGTACATTAATGGTTGGCATGTACTATTGAATTAAATTGATTATGGGTGGAGGCGACGTGCATTTACTAAATGTCACCCTTAGTCCTTTCGTTGGCCGCCACCCTAGTTGGGCTATTGTTCAACCTTGTTGTTGTGGTTATGCTCTGATTTCTTAGCAGAGAGGAACCACTCGGCCAACTCACATTTTAAGATGTTCGATTACATGTATGTTTTTTTTTGGCCATTCATGAGTCTTCTCTAGTTATGAAATGATTATTGGCTCAGGTGTATTTGTTTTTACTTTCCTTAAGTATTTCAACTGTGTAAAATTGTGATTTTGGAATGAAGCGTTGATGGTTCTTTCTGCAATAATCTTGAATTGTTAGTGTTATTGGTCATCTTGGGTGTTATCATCCATAAGGGCTCTCTGTCACCCTTGTTGGTTTAGTTAAAGTTTTTTTGTTTGGTCTTGGGTGGCTATAAGTCCTCGCACATTTGTATCACTATGTCCAGTCTTTGGATTTTATGGGGTTTAATGTTTGGAAGCTCTCTATGTCACTGTGTCTTGAGCATTGGTTTGTTTCCACCACTAAAGGTTATGAAATGGGTTATTTTGTTCTTTCTCACCCCTGTATTCACTTCAACGTTGTGGTTGTTTGATTGAGAACCACAAGGATTATACCTTGTGTGTGTTAAGTATCATTACTAGCCGAGTTGGAGCCTTGCTCCTCTGTTATAGCCCTCTTGTTACGAGATTTGTTACCTGTCCATGAATAAGTCGTGGTTCTCTCTATGTATGCACCATTTGTCTCGAAGGTTTTCACCATTGAAGGGAGTTGCCTCTATCTTTTCCTATGTTGGTCACAAAACAAACCCTTAACTCCATAGGTATGAGAGTTTATAGAGAAGACTAGCATGGCACATCGGGTTTACTACTTGGTTATTGTTGGATTGTTGTGTGTTTTCAACAAAATTGGGTACAGACTTGCCCAGTTGGTCTTATGATGGTATTGTTGGTTTGATATGTAGTCATTGCTTGTTTTATTAAAATAAATAACCCTACATCATTAATTGGGTAGTCCAGATACACAATCGCTCTCCTTTTGTTTGATAACCTAGTATCATTTATTTAAGAAGGTCACAACCTCGTTCCATGTCGATGTGTGGTTTCCACAACATGTTTGGTTGATTGGTTGATTGGTTGATACACAGTCACGGTATTTTTGAACTAAGGATTATTTGGATGTTTAACTTGGCATTGGTTACAATTTCTAATTGATGCTCGCGCATAGTACATTTTTGTGTGTGGTGTTTCTACACAACGAATAAATGGTCATTGTAGCTATGAGTTATTTTGGGGCCAAATGGTTATTGAAACCGGGATGACTATACTAATCTGTCCACTGTATGCATTATGATTGTTTGATTGCATGAGCCTGAGTTTACACAGCATGGTTGGTCATAGTTTGATTAATTTGAAACAACACTATAATAGATTGATAGCTCAGAATGATGGGTTAGGTTAATACTCTGTCTGTCTGTTTAGAATTTTAAAATGGGAATGTCACATCATGGTGTTTTGGGTGTCTCCCCACTATGTATCATATGGATATTTTTGGGTTCCACACTCAGATATAGTCATAGAGTTTTAAGCATGACTTTCTTTCTCTTCGATTATTTGTTTTATGAAGATAGACATGTTTTCGATACCTCGTTGTGTTGGATGGATAGCCCAGTAGTAGTAGTGTCTTGGTTGAATTACAATGATGTTTTCTTGGTTACAGTTGATTGTTGTTGTCTTTGAGTAGTAAATGCCCCCCCCCCCTCATCATATCATGTTTCACTCAATATAAACCCCTAACAAATCCCAAGACCCTTTATTCACCCCCCTCTCATTGATAAACAATAAAACAATGTGTATGGATTAGATTGCATGATTCTGATACATTGTTGAGCCAAATCTATTTCATATTTTTGAGATTTGTTGTGTATGGTTATTTAAAATACTATTTGCTAATCAATCACGAGTGCAAGAATGAGTTTTTTCAACCAAGGTAGCCTTGGTTGAGGAAACAGAGGGAGAGGTAATTGGAACAAGGACCCAACAAGGCCCAGGTTCTCCATACATTTTGATGATGCTTCAAAAGAGCTTGGCCAATTGTTTCAGGCCAGATTTTTCAATTGGATTGGGTAGGGAGTAGTCCAACTTAGGCCTGAAAGTCCTCCTTTCCATGTTTCGCAAGACCCTGGTATCCCTGTGCCTCCTCACGTCTCAATTCAACCCAAGGTTCCTGAAAATGATGGATGGAAAGATATTTTCCACCCGACAGCCTCCCAACATCGTGGCTAGCACAATTTGTCCTTGCCTACTCCTCTACCTAACAACTAGATTGTCCAAGCTTATCCCCACTCACCACTGCAATCCTCCCATGCTAGCAAGAGATTGAAAAATGAGGCCCATCATGCCCTTGATAAAGGAAAAGCCATTGCTTCCCCTTCCTCACCCTCCAATGGATCTGACAAATATGTGTCTTCCCAGATGCTTTTGAGGTACGATTGTTCCCACGTGATCAGTGATATTAGGCCTAAGGGATCGACGTAGCCAAAGGAAAATTCAGGAAAATCAATGGGTGACAACAACAATCAAGGAAAGATTTCATTACAGAGTGGGAAATATGATTTTTTATTTTTTATTTTTATCTATTGTTGATGACAGTTGACTTCAGGAAGCTTTGGACAACATGTTTTATTTTTGGTTACATGAGTAATAATTTTTTTGAAAATAATTTCAAATGTCATGAGCTAAATTGTCAAATGTGGATATGTGGATGGGAGACACAAGGAGGTGTTTACTTAACTAAATAGTTATGTTATGATTATTATGATTTCTATGAGCTAAAGGAAGTCACAAGTGTCAATGTTTCATGGAAACCTGCACAAGAGATCTAACTAAAGAAAGTACAAACAAAGCTTATCAAGAAAGGAAGAGAGATTCAATATGGAAGAATGAGAAAATATATTCACACTAGGCCAATGAGCTGATGATTGATACATAGATCATGATCAATATGATACAATGAATGAGTGGAATACACTCATATATAGGGAAAAACATTCCATAATTAAGAAAAACAATCAATCAGTTAGCTTTCCTTAGGAATGCATGCATGCATAATAGTGATGGTAAAAATAGAAAGTCTAAAATAGAACTAGTCAATTAACTCCCACTGAACTAGTGTGTCGAAAATAGAAATTTATTTAACACCCCCCTGAACATCACTATGGAGTAAAAAATGAGTCCCTGATACTAGGCCATTTTAGGTACTCATTTACAATGAAACTAATGAACAACGAATAAAAGTGAGGAAAGAGGGAAAACCACATGGGAACAAAACCCTCTCTCAAAAGATAATGTATCAAAAGAAGAAAATGGCAACTGCTAGGAAACTGTGTTATTCACTGCAAGATGATCCTGCGAAGTCTGAAACTTCTTCTCACTAAGATTCTTCGTGAAGATGTATAAATCTCGATGGATCTGATGAAGCCCTTTGGCAACTTATTGGGCCTTGTACCTCTTGATCTTGTGGACCCATCTGCACCTGAAAATATTCCTTTCCGGTGGAAGTGGAACCACATGCAAAGTATGATTATTTAGGAGTGATTCATACTCCTTCTACATGGCTGCATTCCATAATGGATTTCCTACAACCCTATTGTAGTTCTGTGGATTAGTATATTGATCCATATAGCAATGCATGGGCATCGCAGGTTCTGAAGATGAAAATACATGAGAAGGCTCCTCATGCTGAGATCGAGTCCTCCTCAAATCCAATGGATTCCCTACAAGGTTGTCTGCTACCTGAAGTGTGGTCTGTGCCTTCTTGGGCATCTAATGAAGCTTTGACGTTGGCTTCTTATCTGGATGTACTACATGCTTATTTCCATGTACAAAATATGAGTGTATGGAATCATCTCTGATGTATGAAACTAATGGAAGCACATGAGTATATGCATGTTGCATTGGAGGTGCATGCATAGTACTCTCCTTATGTGTAAGTATAATAGAGGAGTCATCGTCAGAAAAATTAGTGAATTTATACAACCTTCACTTGTGATCCACCTCACCAATTGTAATGATGGAATTGTCATGCATGTCAATTACTGAAACTGAATCTGATGTAAATTCAACCTTTTTACCTTTCTGAGTGATCTGATAAACTAAGAGTAGATTCATAGAAAGATTTGGAACATGTAAAACATTCTAAAAACTTCCATTGTGGAGTTCCACTCTCCCTTCTCCTGCTATTGCTACTGGAGTATCATCCCCCATGAGAATAGGGGGTCTTGAACATGGACTCAAGGAAGAGAAAACTTCCTCTTTCACTGCCATATGATGGGATGCACCAGAATCTATAATCCATGAATCAAATGAGGAATTAATTGCAACCATATCATGATGATTACCTTTTTTAGGAGTAGGATCTTCTTCCTTCTGCTTCTTGACTTCCTCTGGAATGAAGTTTCCAAGGTTGTTCTATTGAAGTGCCTATGCCATAAGATCGATATGTTTCTTCATGCATGTGGATTCTTCATGATTCAGTTTATTGCAATATATTCCCTACTTTCTCTTCTTCTTCTTCCCTTTGGAATTTGAAGAATCTTTGGAACCTGAAGAATCCTTGAAGGGTTTGGAATATCCCTCCTTCTTTGACTCTGGATGTAATAACTCCTTTCGTTTTTTCTTTGATTTATGAGTGTATGACCCTTTTCCATCATGCATGGTGAGTGCATGTGCTTTGGGATATTTCATGAGGCCCATATTTATGATTTTTGTCTTCTCTTGTGTAAGAGACTCAATGAACAAAGCCAACATAGGCATTTTCCAATTTTTTCCAAAAAGACACCTGCCAGAATGGAAATTGGAGACATATACATCGTATTTTGTTCCTAGCTTGGCCAAGATTGTTAGAATACATTTTTTCTCTTGTGTAGACTTATCAATACCACATTCACCCAAGCTTAATAGCAAATATTTAAATTTAGTAAAAAAATCTTGTATATTATCAAAATTTTTAGGGTCTAAGGTATTCAACTCTACCTCAAGCATATGACCTCGCATCTCATCCTACTTTCCAAAGAGTCCTTCCAAGGTGGTTCAAATATCATTTGGAGTCTTGCATGTGGCAACATGAAACCACAAATCAGTGGAGATTAACTCAAGAAGTAGTCATGTGGCCTCATCCTTACGGTTCACCCATCTCATCTTCTCAATCACTGATGTAGGTTATGTTTTTGTCACCATCGTCAAATTATATAGTCCTTTTCTTTTGAGTTGGAATGTCTCCTTGGGCTTCCAATCAAAAGAATCGTATGGTGTGAGGATTACCACAAAGTTTGATTGTATAATAGTTTTTATATCCATCTCTCCCACTATTTCTAAGAACCCCTAAAAATTTACTCTCAATCTGCAAGTGAAAAATTAAGAAATCATGACAAAAATGGCACTTTAAGTGAAAATTCATATCAGTTTCAAGAGATGATATTGTGACTTACTTTCTAAGAAAACAGTGAGGAATCTCGCCAAACAGTTGAAAACCCACTTCCAAAATGGGTCTTTTTACTTCTCGCACTGGTCGTTTCCTCAAAAACTTAATATTTTTGGGAGCAATCATTGTAAAAAGGTACGGCTATGGATTCATATCAATTTTAAGAGGCTATCTTGCGGCTTAATTTCTAAGAAAACGATGAAGAATATCACCAAACGGTTGAAAAACCACTTCCAAAATGGGCCGATTTACTTTCATAGTGGGTCGTTTCCTCAAAAACGTAATATTTTGGGAGGAATAATTGTTGAAAGGTATGACCATGGATTTAGCTCATCGAAACCCCGATTTTCCTTATTCTTTGGCTTGTCTGGATTGTTCCAAGAAGCATAGCTCTAACAGCATGTTAGTGTTTCATGGAAACCTACACAAGAGATCTATCTAAAACAAGTACAAACAAATATTATCAAGAAAGGAAGAGAGATTCAATATCGAAGAATGAGAAAATATATTCACACTACTCCAATGAGTTGATGATTGATACATAGATCATGATCAATATGATAGAATGAATGAGTGGAATACACTCATATATAGGGGGGGAAATTCCATAATTAATAAAAACAATCAAGCATTTAGTTTTCCTTAGGAATGCATGCATGCATAATAGTGATGGTAAAAATAGAAAGTCTAAAATAGAACTAGTCAATTAACTCACACTGAACTAGTGTGTCAAAAATAGAAATTTCTCCAACAACAAGGGGTCCCACCTACTAGTTATTATTTATTTATGACCTTTATTATGATTATTACTTTTTCCCCCCAACTAAAGTTGGTTGAGTCTTTTAATTAACTTAACTAATGAGTTGGTTCAACTACTTCAACCAATTCCAAATTGTTTAAAAACAAAAGGAAAGGGAGGAACAAAGTAGATAGAAGCAGGAAGCATATTAAGGTTTTCTCTTTGAGTTTATGTTGAGATAGTTCAGTTTTCATTCATTCATTATTCATCACAAGCCTAATTATCTTTTATGATAGTAGGGTTGTATTGTAGAAAACAATATTCAGTGATGAATCACATCATTCAGAGTCATGTTAAATTGAGTTTGTACAATCACAGATTTACACTTGTGTTGGTTGAATTATTGTGTGTTTCCACAACATGGGATGAGTTGGAATGGTGGTCATTGTCTGATTATTAAATAACAAGTCAGGGTTTTACAATTTAAATCTGGATTATTGGGTTGGCTTTCCACTATGCATGTTTATTGCATTTTAAATGATAGGTCTGATTGCAGTGACAGTATGTCTTCATTGACTTTGAAACATGACTTTTGAGTGTATTTGTTGGCCGAATTAATGTGTGGGAAGTGGTTGATTATGATGGTTTACAGAGTGGAAATGGTTACTATTATAACATTTCATAATTGTTATAAGATGCAAGGTGGATAAATGAAACGAATAAAATTCCCTTACAGATCGTTATTGGATCATGTTGTCATTGATGCCAATGGTTTGATTGATTGATGTAATTGATTGATTGATGCCAAGTGATTTCTTGATGCCAAATGATTGATTGATTGATGATTGATGTAATGTAATATGTATTGTCCTTGATGAGAATGCATAGATGAAGATGGATCAATGAGTTGGCATTGATATGATGAAGATGGATCAATGAGTTGTCATTGATACATGATGAAGATGCATCGATGTGGTTTCATTGGTATATGATGTATTTTTGGACAAATGTATAGATGAATCATTATTGTCTTATCATGATTGATAAGGTGCACAAAAGGATGAACTCCAAAGTGGTCCCCTTATGGTGAAAGCCCTCATGGGAAGATGCTTTGCGGATTGAGTTATCCTAGAAGAATGGTTGGAGGACCCATGCTCTCATTATTGTCTTATCATGATTGATAAGGTGCACAAATGGATGAACTCCAAAGTGATCCCCTTATGGTGAAAGCCCTCACGAGAATACACTTTGTGGATTGAGTTATCCTAGAAGAATGGTTGGAGGACCCATGCTTGTATGTGGGATAACAAGATGAAGATCAAGGAAATTGTTGGTGAAACTATCCTATATGGATAGTGATTGTCATGCCATTTCCGGTGGTATGTGGAATGTCACATAAGTCCTCATGGTTTGAAAGTTATGGCCTTACAAAGATGAAGGACCCCCACATGAAGGCTTGAAGCTCCCAAGGTCAAAGAAGTCAAAGTGACCTAAAAGAAGAAATCATTATTTAAATGATAAAGTAAAGTGACAAAGTCAAGGTGGATTATTT
>ML787845.1:96799-109013 GCA_009831015.1 Picea engelmannii | reverse complement strand
TGGTGAAATCCCTCATGGGAAGACGCTTTGCGGATTGAGTTATCCTAGAAGAATGGTTGGAGGACCCATGCTCTCATTATTGTCTTATCATGATTGATAAGGTGCACAAATGGATGAACTCCAAAGTGGTCCCCTTATGGTGACATCCCTCACAGGAATACGCTTTGCGGATTGAGTTATCCTAGAAGAATGGTTGGAGGACCCATGCTTGTATGTGGAATAATGAGATGAAGATCAAGGAAATTGTTGGTGAAACTATCCTAGATGGATAGTGATTGTCATGCCATTTCCGGTGGTATGTTGAATGTCAAATAACTCCTCGTGTTTTGAAAGTTATGGTCTTACAAAGATGAAGGACCCCCACATGAAGGCTTGAAGCCCCTAAGGTCAAAAAAGTCAAAGTGACCTAAAAGAAGAAATTGTTATTTAAATGATACAGTAAAGTGACAAAGTCAAGGTGGATTATTTAAATAATAAAGAGAAGTGACAAAATTGAGAAATGATAAAGTGAGGTGACAAAATCAAGAAGGAATATTTATGGAAAGTGGTTAACCCTAAAAATAAGGAAACTAGGTTAAGTGACCTAGAAATGGGTTAAGTGACCTAAAAGAAGAAATAATTATTTAAATGATAAAGTAAGGTGACAAAGTCAAGATGGATTATTTAAATAATCAAGAGAAGTGACAAAATCAATAAATGATAAAGTAAGGTGACAAAAACAAGAAGGAATATTTAAATAATAAAGTATTGGAGAACTTTCTATTTATGGAAAGTGGTTAACCCTAAAATAAGGAAAATAGGTTAAGTGACCTAGAAATGGCTTAAGTGACCTAAAAATGGGTTAAGTGACCTAGAATATGAAAGTATAAATAAGATAGCAATGGTCTCTTGTAGATCATCCTTTTTGTGGATCAATGGAGAGCTTCTTGTGAGAATATATTTTGGACTATTGATGGAGAGCTTCTTGTGAGATATTCTTGAGCATTTTTGGTGTGGAACACTTGAGAATATTGAATATATATAGGTGACTAAGGTAACCAAGGATATATAAGCCTAATTTTAGAAGGAAGGTGAAGAAAAGAGGGCTGAAATTGAAGGGAGGATAAATTCTTTTGATGATGCTTTCTAAGGTATGTTATTTACAGGTCATCTCACCATTTTCTCTATAAATTTTTTTCTATAATGATTCAGACCGTGAAATTTCTATTCCATTGACAAAATATACCCAAGTATTTGTGGAAAAAAATTCAACTTGTGGGCCGTTGTAGTTTGGGAGATACACTGCGTGGAAAAAAGGGTTTGTGGCTAGTCCTGAAACTAGTCTAAAACATGTGTTTCAGGTAAAAAAGTCATAACTTCTTAATAACAGAACCAAATTAAGTGAGACCAATTATGTTGGTTATATTACAGGATGTAGTATTTTTTGTAATAGTTTCAGATCAATTCAATGAATATTGTGTGTGGAACACGCTCTACAAGGTCACTCTCTAGAATAAGCCAGAATTCAGCAAGGTATGCCATTTTTTCTATAACTCTTTTTATGAGAGGTTCCAAGTAGTTCCACCTGGAGGAATTGCATAAAACACACTGAAGAACATTTTTTATCATTTTCAGATCTTTATTCATTACAGGTACAAAGTTATGATTATTTCAAGTTGGGGTTGTTGACTAATCCAAAACTAGTCATGGTTGAGACAAGCAGTTGATGAGTTGGCACATACATGAGGTGTATAGTTGATGATGTTGGTGCATATTGATGAGTCATTGTTGATGAGTAGTTGACACATGATTGGTATATACTTGGTACATGGTTGGATGCACTTGTTTATGGTACAGGTTGATTACAGGTTGTTTGGCACAGGTTGGTGCATGGTTGATGCACTTGTTTATGTTGACAGAATGATATATGTTGAGGATTGTTGCCTCATATCAGTTGGTATTGAGAATGTAAGCTGAGTATTGCATATAGAGTTAGTTCTCTTGTAGAGTTGTACTCTATTTAGTTGTTGCTGAAAAACCCCTGGATTGAAGTCCATAATAAAAAGAAAAATTGTACATACATCTTGTGTTATTTGTGTTCCTTGTGGAGATGATTTGTTGATGATATGTTGTTGATATATGTTGCTGATATGTATTCACATATAACTAATTATAAATGATAACAATGAGTAATGAGAAAATGTTGAATGTTAACTAAGGAGTTTTTGTGTAAGAGGGAAGTTTTGGGAAAAAGATCCCCGCAATCATTCACCACCCCGCTCTAAGTGTGGTAGGTGTGTCCAACAATTGGTATTAGAGTGGGCCTTCACTACAAGACTTAACAATCTTGAAGGATATCCATGGACACACAAATGGATGATGAAATACCAATCCTTGATGAGGAAATCTATTCTACTTGGAAAATAGAGATGAAAGTGTATTTGAAGACAATGGGAGCAACTATTTGGAAGGCAACCATTGGTGGATCGGTTCCCTTGAGGAACAAGTCAAAGTATGCAGCTCAAAGGGAAGGAAAGAAGAATAATGCATTGGCTCTCAAGACCATTTTTAGGGGACTCTCAATCCCTATCAAAGATAGCATGGGACAATGCACCTCCGGCAAGGATCTATGGCTAAATCTAGAGGAAACATATCAAAGCAAGAAGGAGAAAGAAAAAATTGAAGATCACTAAATGTAAAGAATCTCCAAAAACTCTTGAATGCATTATTTCTAAATGTGATTTTGAAAACATTTAAAGTGAAGATAAAGAATCAAGTGATGATGGCACAAAGGAAGATCTTGAAGACATTTCAAAGGAAGGCAAAGAATTATGTGTTGATGTTGGGAAAAAGAAAGATTGTGAAGATATTTCAAATGAGGGTAAATAATCCTCAAAAACCATTGATTGCAATGATGAGGATGAATTTTTCTCTACAAGTGAAGAAGAAGATATAGAAATAGTTTTTGTAAAGTTTGATGATAATTATCCCATGGAAAGAATAGAAGGAAATCTATTAAAACTTCAAAAGGATGTTGAAGAGGGTTTATATAGATATAGAAATGATCATTATTATATAGACTATAACTATCTTTCAGATAACACTAAGAAGTTTCTTAGGAGAAGTCTAAGGCACATCTTGAAGTTAAAATAAATGATCAAGGATCAAGAAGAGAGCAATAAGACTCTATTAGAAGAAAAGGAAGAAGAGATCACAAGACTAAAGAATGTTAAGAAGATATGAATGTAGATGATGAGATTAGCAAAAGTTTTGAAACCATTGTTCATCTCAAGACCCAAATTGAAGAAGCCAAAAGAATAGAGGAACTATTGAAGATTCAAATAAATGAAAAGGAAGAGTCATGTTGTAAGTTAGAAGATGAAATTGTTGACCTTCGAAAGAAGGTAGAAAAGTCAAACAAATTCTTGAATAGCTCACGAATCTTGGATGAGATCTTGGAAAGTCAAAGATCATCATGTGATAAATCAGGTCTTGGATACAAAGGAGAAGATACACATGTTGAATCAAGCACCTCAAAGAATCATGAGGTAAATCCATCAAAGAAGGAAGACAATGTTGCAAAGAAACCAACTACCCAAGGCAAAGAAAATTTCAAAAGAACAAAGCAAGGAAGACATCAAGAATCTATTCTTGGGACACAAAAGCAAAGGTATGAAAGTATTTTTCATTGGCATTGTTATTCATGTAATGGATATGGTCACAAAGATTTTGAATGTAGATCTCATGAAATGAGATATAATGGAAGATTTTATAACACCATGAGGTGTTGGAGATGTGATCAAGTAAGACACATTGATGTTCATTGTAACACTATGAGATGCTACAACTGTAGTGCATTTGGCCACAAATCCCATGAGTGCTGGAACACAAGAATAAAGTCCATGATGAGAACCTCAAATAGCATGGCTGGAAGAAGGAATGAAGTAAGGAAGGGAGACATCTTTGAAAATATGGATGCTTAGCGCTCAAGTTCTGAGGAGAAGGGACATCTACAGAAGCAGGTGAAGAAGACAGGTCAACTAGAACAGAATGAAATACTGAAGGGAAGCTCATGTAAGTCATCTACTGAAGCATACGCAGGTGATAGTAGTATCGGTCGCGTACATATGTAGATTGACCTTGTATACATCACGTACATATGCGAGATGTTGTGCAGAAAACTGCGTATATGTGGTAAGGCCTTGAGAAAAAGGCTATGCACATGGATTGCAACTTAATGTGATGGTATAACACTTTGTTGCAGGGTCTAAAATTGTTTGTTGCAGGTTCTGACACTATTTGTTGCAAGTTTAAGTGTTCATCTATTGGATTATGTAAAATAAAATCTCGAGTGCATGACACTAACCCATGAGTATGGATTGATGCTAATCTGTTGGTGTACATGGCTGGTACATATTTGAGTTTCATTGATATATCTTATGATGTATTATTGGAAGCATATGTTGATATCATGGTTCATGCATTTTGCATGTGGATTGGGCTACATATTGGGACATATGGTTGGTGAGTTGATGACGTGATCATGTTGTACATCATTGATGATCTATAGTTGATGCATGATTGGTACTTTTCCAGTACATTGGAAGAGGTGCCTACTAGCAGTTTTATTAACACATGTTTTATGAAGGATTTGGCATACATATATGGGATTCATCATTTTGTGGTATTGGTGCATGGTAATGTACATGTTTGGTACACTCATAGATGGAATATGCTTGATAATACTACACCATTGGTACTACTTGATTAGCACAACAATTGGAATTTGTTTGAGATACATGATTGTGGCACTTGGTTCATGATGGAGACATATCATGAGTGATATGATAAATTGTTTGGCATGTTGGTACATGCACATGGTTGGCATATTGGTGGATGCACATAGTTGGCATATTGGTGGATGCATATGGTTGGCATATTGGTAGATTCACATGTTGGCATGTTGATAGAGGCATATGATTGATACATTCCATGGATGATATCTTTTGGCACGTTGCATGATGTTGATGTACATGGTTGATGTACATATGTGTTGTGCGTGATGAACATACATTTTTTACAGGATGTACTTGGTTGATATTTTTCTCATGATTCTTTATTTCATTGTTGACATATGATGCTTGGTTTGGCATGAGTTTGATGCATGAATAGGTCCAAGGATCATTATATGGTAGCACAATGTTCATATTGCAAAAAATATAGGGGAGTCATTCTTCTTCCCATGATTCTAGGAGGAGATATTTATCAGATGCATACCTAGAAAAGAGCCCTATATTTCAAGAAAGAGCATAGAAGCATAATTGAAGGGGGAGAGATGGTCACAGGGGGAGTATGTTTGATGTATCTTCAACATTACATCAGAGTGATAGCCCTTGTTCAAAAGGGGAGAGATTATTGAAAGGAAGATCAAAGGAATTCAGACAGGGGGAGCAACCCCAAGATGAGAATGGCCCTTTGCTAATGATGTCAAAAGGGGAGAGTTAATCACATTGATGTGATTGATGTTTATTGATGGGGAGAGATAGCCATTGTCAGGCTGCTAAATTAAATATTTTAATGACATGAAACACTGAATTGTCAAACCAGGGCAAGTAAACTTAGAGCTGCTACACTGTATGTGTGGGTAAGATTCTAATCTCTATCTAAAGACTATATTAAGAAGAAAACACAAACCCACTCTTAAAAACTGAATCCCAATGACTATCTTGAAACTTATCATCTCCTATTTAATTCATCAACAGAAAGATTATTTCCTAGAATTCTTTTAATCTAAGTATCGAAAATCAATCTAAATCTGTCTACAAGGAAACAAAGAAATATCCTACTTACCCTACTGGTACCGGAAGCTTCCTCTAAGTTAATTGCAACCTAACTATCTAACAAAACAGAGTAGCCTAACTATCCAACAAAACAGAGTAGCCTAACTATTTAACAAAGCAAAGTACATTCAAACTCTAAGTTATGGTCAGATTGAAAACTGGAATCGAAACAGACCTAACTCATGCTCTAAACTCTACAGGAATCAACCATGCTTCAATAATCATCAACGTAGCAGATATTTAACAAGCTGGAAATGATACAGTTGAAGAATAATCAATCAATGATCTGAACAGTTAATTCCAAAACTCAATAAACTAACATGCATGCAATTACTACGATACTGAAATAAACTAAATTTAATGCAGGGAACAACAACAACTTGAACCTGTTTGGCGGGCCCAACCAAAAGGTACAAACGCCGAAAGGAAGAACCAGAACTAACTATATCATTCTACGCAACCACTTTGTATACTTCATACTCCATGTACTCAAAGAAAATAGCTCAAATCGTATGACAGTGAAATAAAATAATGCAACAGCAGTTTGTATTCAGAAATGTGTATTCATGACATAACATAACATAACCCAACCATTTCTTAGGAGTGATCCTCTGGTTATATATAGATCCTCCTCTATAACAGTCTAAAGAAAAAATACATTAATTCCAACGGATCCCAGATCCGAAAATAGCTTGAAATCAAGTTTAAAAACGATCTTCACATCTTCGTGACACGTAGTGTCACGAAGTGTGAATCATGAAATATTAACGACTCAGTTCTATCATTGTTCCTTCAATCATCACATGAGCAATGACTCCATCTGTCATGTAAATCTCGCTGTCTCCCACTCTGGCCATAACGCGCGAATCTTGAGCAGCTTTGTTGGTATCTCCACGGGGTACGAGCTGGTACCTGGTACTGGCTAATCCTGTTTCAAAATAGAAATGGTACCTAACTCAAGCCACATTAGGTTCAATATTAATTTAAAGCATCAAAATACATAAAAATAACTTGAAACGTAAAGATACCTTGAGTAACCCCATTGAGTGGCAAAGAGATGTCAACTGTGTCAAAACAAAGCTAGAGGGGGTGGTACTGGGTATGGAAATGGAGGTCTTTGTGATATAATATAGGCAAAAACATGAACAAAACTAGAGACCAACATGCCCCCAAACTGAAGTCTTTGCTTGCCCTCAGGCAACAAAAGGTCAAAGACTGGTAGCAATTAGAGCGTTGCAGCAGCTGCAACCAACATTTGTAACCTCTCCTGTTTCTTCAGGTTCCTGATTTCTTTCTTGAGGACTATGTTGATGATGATATGATTCCTAGAAGTCTTCTGTAGTCTCCTGTTCCTCTGCAAAAGACCCTTATTCTTCTGTTTTAGCCTTTCAATTTTGGACAAGAGATGAGTTACCCTGACTTTCATGAGTTCATTCTCAGTTTTTATATGTCGATCCAATACAGTGTACTCATGTAGCTTCTCTTTCAACCTGTTATTCCTACTTTCCAGTCTTGCTACCATTGGTTTCAAGGATCGACTGGAGGAAATTTCACAATAGGTTTCAAATGTTTGATCATGTCCTGGTTGTGGTTGAGCACTAGATGCATGAGTGAACTCATCTGCACTTTGAGTCGGGGTGTTAACTCTATCAGAATCATGATCTGGACTGCGTTCAGGAGTGGCCTCATTTGGACTTTGTTCATAGGTGTCAACTGGATTTGGATGATCTGGACTAAGTTCAGAGGTGTCAACCGGATCGGGGTTGTCAACTAGACTAGGTTCAGGAGTGAACTCTCTTTGTATCCGAGCAGGGGTACCTGTTGGTACCTGAATTGGCTCACTCTGCTAAATTCCTTTGGACGCAGTAGCCTGCCACTCCACTTTACGAGTTTTTCGAATGAATTGGAACAGAGTCCAAGTCATTTCAGAGGGCTCTGGAGCCACCTCATGATTATCCACACTTTCTAACCTCTCCTATGGTGGGTAACTAGGCACAGAGTTATCCATACCTGACAATGTGCTTTTACATTTTTGTTTTGGATTTCTCCTAGGTTT
Organism: Picea engelmannii; assembly: GCA_009831015.1. NCBI lineage: Eukaryota > Viridiplantae > Streptophyta > Pinopsida > Pinales > Pinaceae > Picea > Picea engelmannii. Next base: position 101,138 of record ML787845.1, on the reverse strand, counting down.
GTCAGTCAACTCTGCCAGTTCCTCTACGTCAATTATGTTCTCAGCAGCTAGGGAAGAACTCAGAATTTCAACATGTGCTTCTGTAGGAGTAGTATTCTTCACAGTTTCATTATTGGTTTCCACTCCGTCAGACCCATGAGCATCGAATGAATGTTCTGAATTAGGGTCCCTAGCACTAGCTTCAATTGTGCTATTGGGTATGTTCTCACGGTTAACACAGACTCTGGTCGGGGTTTTAACCCTCTTTTTCCTAGCGTTCAACTTCTTCTGTGGGGGAGCAGGCTTAACACTCCTGTCTTTAGACTTGGCAGAGTTTAGGGTTTTTACAGTGAACATATCCCATGTTTCTTGCTTCTTGGATAGTGCATACTTAATCAATATTTTAACAAGACCAAAATGAAATAGACTCCCACGAAAATCTTTGGCCTTTCGTACCTGTTCGGCCATCTTTTTTAAACTTTTCAACAGAAAGAAGGGTATGTTTAGATGATTACCTTTGAAGTGTAACAGGAGTCAGGCATGGCAGGGAAAGACGATGGTATACTGTCCTTCACACGTGAGGTAACGTTGGAGGATGGCTAACAATTGAGACCACTTTGGTTCCAGCCATGACCACGATGTTCCCTCGGACCACTATGTTTCCCGATACTGTGGTTTCAAAAGCTGAGTGCAGAGTTGTTTGTCAACAGGCTGACCCTTTGTCCATCTCTGGCCAGTGGTGGGAAATTGAATTGCCTCTGAAATGAACTTCTCCGTGACTTCGAACTTGATCTCGCCCACTTTAGCGAACCCACCCTCAAAATGCAGAGCAAACTGGAGCGTGATTGCATCGTTATATCCATTGAATTTCTTCAGAAACGGTTCCCAACCTGCTTGCTTAAAAATATCTCTGGTTGCCTCATACTCCGGAAGGGCCTCTAGGTCTGCATATGTCTCCGGTTCATGGCGATTTTCCACCATGGTTACACTTGATATCACAGGGGAGGTGTATGGGTGAGCAACGAAATTTGGATGAGGGCTACGGAGGGAGAGAATGTGATGGGGGATGTAGTCGGGAGAAAAATCATATGAGAATATTTGAATTGTCATGAGGATCGATGGCGTGTGGAAAAATGATGATAGTCGTACGTAAGTGAAAAGTATGATCATATATGAGTCATGTCGAACTCAGCTCCAAGAATGTGGTGCATTTTTATGATATGAAATGTCATGGTGGGTTAGTTCATTAGGTACAGGTCGTGGAAATGATGAAACATCGTGGAGTAATCAAGGCATCCTTAGTTCAAACTATTAGTATGCAAATTAATACAGTAAATCAACATGAACTAAGCATACCTGAGTTAAATTACCTATCCCCATTGTTATGCACGTCTTGCTGTAGAATTTTTCTTTTGAGGTCAAGTCTGGATTTGAAGGGCGCAAAAATTGTAATCGCTCTGGTATTTCTGATGAACCTGTAACTGATGAACTTTGTGCTGGTACTGACTGGTACTAATGGAACACTCAGGAATCTGCAGAGAAATTTTACCCAATAGATCCTGTTGAGAAAAGCTTCCTGTTTATAGTAGCAAATTTGATGAGGATTCCTGAACCTGGCTTTTGTTCTGTCCTGAAAAAGATCAACTGAAATCATGTCTTCAATAGCTTCAAAGCTCTACCCCTGGTACAATTCTGAGTTGTGTGAATGGATGTTCTGGAGTCGAACACAAACAGAAATCATCGGATTATCGACCATTAATGAATGTCGTTAACCGATGCGAGATGACCCACCAGTGATGTCAATGGGACTCAAGGTACCTACAGCACATCCTAGCAAGTACGAATAGAGGTGTTGGTGTCGAGTCACCTGTAGGATATCTCAACCAAGAGACATTGGTGTATTCCCAGGGTTGTTAGCATGGACATCTTCCATTGAGGCATGCAGAGTCTAGGGTGCTAAATAATCTCTAATCTCTGCTCCAGATAAGGTGCTGATGTCGATGGAGTGAGATTTGTTGGAAGGTGGACCTTAACGTATTCCACATCATCCAACGCGAGTACAGATAAAAATCTTGCAGACATAAATTTTTTGAGCCCAAGTTAGTACATGCTCATTGCTTCCTCATGTTTGTAGAGTCTGAGGAAATGCTAAAAGAAGACTCTAAGGGGGTTTCTTTCCCATAATAATTCACCAGGTCTGGTAAAGAATAATCCTTCCTGATAAATGCCCCTTTCATACTTTAATGAGCAGTCAAAGGGAGCAAACAAGCTCAAATTTATTTGTTTCAAAACAAGTCAGTTATATTGATAAGAAAATTTCATTAAATAAAACAGTCTTACCTTCTTACCTATTGCGAGAGAGTGATTTGTTCAATTCTGTAATTGCTCTGAAAAACCTGTAAAACTGAAAATAAAAGATCAACATACCCAAAGAAAAGAAAATAAATGTTTTTATTTTATTTTATATTATTTTATTTTTATTTTTTTTTCTGCTAAAAATCTATTATTTACAGAATTTTTAAAACAATATGAAGGATCAAAGATCAGCAGGAGGAGAAGACTCTTCCCCCATTATCTTTAGTTCTGTTTGCTTGGCCACTTTCTGTAAGAAATCATCTTTTGACAAGGGTTTGTTGTACACTCTCAATCGATGTCCATTCACTACAAAGGAGTTCTGAGAATCATCTATGGTTTTAATCCTGACAGAACCATTATCAAAAACAGTTTCTACTTCATAAGGTCCAGACCATATCGTTGTAAGTTTCCCTTTGAAAGTTTTGTATTTGGAATAAAAAAGTAGTGCCCAATCCCCCGGTTGAAAATGTTTTTTCTTGATGTACTTGTCATGCCACTTGTTGCGTTGACTTTGCACAACGATGGTCCTTTGAAGAGCATCCTGCCTCATTTCTCCCAATTCATTAAGTTGCATGACCCTCTATTTTTGTGCTTTAGTCAAATCCAACCCCAACTCTGCTGCTAGGCGGAATGTATGAATCTGAAATTCTATGGGAAGGAGAATTTGCTTACCAAATACCAACTCGTAAGGAGTATGACCAGTGGTATTTCTCCATGTAGTCCTGTATGCCCATAAAGCTTCTAGAAGTCTATCTTCCCAATCTTTATGATGTAAGTGTATGGTTTTGGTCAGAATTGCTTCCAGAACTTTATTTGTAGATTCCACTTGCCCGTTGGCTTGTGGATGGTATGGAGAGGACTTACAGTGTTTGATCCCATATTTGTCTGTGAGTTCTTTCATCAATTTGGAAGTAAATTGGGCACCTTGGTCGGTAACAATCTCTCGTGGCACACCGAAGAGGGTAAAGATATCTTCATACATAAACTCAATCACTGATTTCTCAGTTGCTTGATATAGGGCTTTCGCCTCTACCCACTTGGTCACAAAATTTGTGCACACCAAGATGTACTTCTTCTTCCTTGACATGGGGGCAATTGGCCCTACAAAATCTAGTGCCCATTTGTCGAATGGTTCAATTACAACTTATGGTCGTAAGGGCATCTTGTCTGCTGCAGTGGGCCTTCCCATCCTTTGACAATTGTCACAACTTCTCACATATTTCGTTTCATCCTTGAACAGTGTCGGCCAATAGTATCATGATTGCAAAACTTTGTATGTGGTTCTTTTGTCAGAGAAATGTCCTCCACATGGCCCATCATGACAAGCCTGAAAGATATCGGGAATTTCATATTCCCGGACACATCTCCTAATGATCACATCAGGACTTGTATAGAAGAGATCACTTCCCACCCAAGAATAGTAAGCACTTTGCTGTATAATTCTTTTCTTTTGTGGTGGTGATAAGTGAGCTGGTAACCTTCCTGTAGCTAAATAATTTGTTGTATCTGAAAACCAAGGGGTCTTGGAAGCTACTGCAAACAAATGTTCATCAGGAAAGTTATCATTCACTGGGATATCAGTACTATCTTGGGGAATACGAGAAAGAAAATCTGCAACTACATTCTCTTTCCCTGGCCGATCAACTATGGTGATGTTAAATTCTTGAAGTAGTAAGATCCATCGGGTGATTCTACTAGTAGTGACTGGTTTGTTCATCAAGAATCTGATTGCAGAGTGGTCAGTGTAAACAAAAACCTCATATCGAGTAATGTAGTGACGAAACTTGTTGATGGAATGAACTACTGCTAAAAATTCCTTCTCTATTACTGTGTAGTTCAATTCAGGGGGGGTAAGGTTTTTTCTGGTAAAATAGATTGCATAATTCTGTTGGTTCTCCTTTTGCCCAAGCACTCCTCCTAAAGCAGTGTCTGAGGCATCAGTTGAGATGTGGAAAGGAAGGGACCAGTTTGGTCCTCTGAGAATAGGTGCCATAGACAGTTTTGC
>ML787845.1:84562-96699 GCA_009831015.1 Picea engelmannii | reverse complement strand
GATTTATCGTAACAATGGAATCTTAACACAGACATTTCTTAGTTCAGTCATGATATCAAACTCAGATTGTACAATTGGTTTTTTAATGAGCAACCTTTCAGGAAAAGGAGGCGTTTGGGGGACCTGAGTTTGTGCGTTATGTTGTGATTCAGATTCTTTCTGTTTTGGAATGATAACATCTTGCAGGGGTATCTCATTTGATAAATTATCTGTAGGCGCATCTTCATGTTGTTCAATAATTACCTTTGGTGCTATTTTTGTTATGGGCTGAATTTTATTTAAAATTTTTCCAGATCTCATTTGTACTTCTTGTATAGAAATAGGGTTTATGTTGTAAGCTGGATAATTCTGGAAATCAGCATTATGGAGTGGTAGAGGTGGTCTGTGGTTAGGATTTGGAATGGGTTGAGAAGGCAAAATGGTAGGACGTGGTGGATTCTGAGGCTGCTGAGGGGTTTGCTGAATGGGTGGTAACAGAGGTGGAGTAAAACCAGGCAATAATTGTTGCATATTTGGAGGATATTGCATGTATGGATTCTGGGGAATTGGTACTGCATGCTGTTGTTGGTTATTTCCAAAGTTTGGATTTCTCCATCCCCGGTACCAAGGTTGAGCAGGGGCATTTTGTGAAGGCCATCTTGGCCAGTTCCATGGATGTTGTTGTTGAGAGAAGGGTGGATAATAGCTGGAAGATTGTGGGGATGGTTCTTGATATGCATTTGCATTTGGATTTCTAGGTTGCCAAGGCTTATTAGGTGCAAATGGAGTCCCTGGAGCTTCCCCTCCCTTGAATATTTCCTGCAATCAGGTAAGGATGGGCAATCTTCTGTTTTATGGTTTTCAGTACATATTTCACATACAGAAACATTGTCCAAAGGACATTCTCGTAAAGGATGCCTTTTTCTGCATTTTGGGCAAAATATACTTAGGACAGGGTTTTCCTCTTTCTGCTTTCTCTTGATCTTCAAAGTGTCTAATTGAGAGCCAATTGTTCCTAAAAGGTATGTTTTGAAATTTTCCAAAAGGTTTCCCAATTCGACTTTAGTAACTCCACCAGATGTGGAAGTTTTGGTATTTTTGTTGACTGGTTCTCTCACACTTTTTGCAGTTTTCCCTTTACTTCTTGAGTAAGTTCTACAAAGCTCACTAATTGCTTCAAAGTTTTTTTGATAAATGTCTCCTGAAGCCATTAAATTGAGAGTGTCAATATATTCTTCCAAAACTCCTTTTAAGAAAAGAGTCTTGATTGCTTCATCCTAGAGATCATTATATTTAGATTTTTGAAGGGTATAGGTAAATCTTTCTAGAAAATCCTCAAGGCTTTCTTCATCTTGTTGTTGCATTTTGAAGATGTCATTCTGGGAATCATTGGTTCTGCAATAATCCTGGTACTTCTTTAAAAATTTTGCCTTCATATCTTCCCATGATCTAATGCTGTATTCTCCTAAGCTCATGAACCAACGTAATGTAGAATATTTCAGGGTGGCAGGGAATAATTTCAATTTATGTGCATCTTGGAGATAGTTATAACTCCTGCACAGGATGTGAAACTCAAAGAGAAAGACATCTGGGTCCTCACTATTTTTCCCATGGAAGGTTGGTAGTGATGAAAGTGGAATATTTTTCATATTGACATTCTGGACTAAGTCCAAACTAGGAAATCCAAATGTGGTTTCTGGTGGTAACTCATTCTCTGCTTGTTCTTCACCTTCATTTTCAGTATGAAGTTCCCCATGTAAGTCCTATCTTTCTTTGGTGAGGGTGTGAAATCCCACCTTTCTGGATTCTTTTTGTCAGAAGTGTTATCTCCTATTGGTCCTTTTGAGGATCCTATGACCTTTGATCCCATAGTTATAGTGGTTATCTGTGAAACTACAGTGTTAGGGTTCCCGAGAAGAGCTTGTATTTTCTCTGGATCAACTGTGTCATCCAGGGCTGGATCACCAGGGTTTTGAGTTTGTTGTTGTATGATGTTTCCTGGTTCTAGGTTATGTTCTATGGTTTCCTCAGCCAGAGTTTTAGTTTCAGTTTCTATCGCTTTTTGGGTGGAGGTTTCTTCTTTTTGTGGTTTTATATTTTTCCTAAATCTACCTCTAGGATCTCTATTTCTCATGAAGTCATGCTAAATGAAAGAAAAAGAAACTAAGGTTGAGTTTCAGAGTACCTGTGATAACTGATATGTCGGTTTTCACCCCTTTGTTTCCACAACTCCTCTTACTATCAACCTACTAACATACCACACCAAACTAAGTTCATTCTAAAACTAATCAAGACAACTATCTATCTTACCTTTTAAACAGCTCCCCGGCAACGGCGCCAAAAATGTCAGGCTGCTAAATTAAAGATTTTAATGACCTGAAACACTGAATTGTCAAACCAGGGCAAGTAAACTTAGAGCTGCTACACTGTATGTGCGGGTAAGATTATAATCTCTATCTAAAGACTATCTTAAGAAGAAAACACAAACCCACTCTTAAAAACTGAATCCCAATGACTATCCTGAAACTTATCATCTCCTATTTAATTCATCAACAGAAAGATTATTTCCTAGAATTCTTTTAATCTAAGTATCGAAAATCAATCTAAATCTGTCTACAAGGAAACAAAGAAATATCCTACTTACCCTATTGGTACCAGAAGCTTCCTCTAAGTTAATTGCAACCTTACTATCTAACAAAACAGAGTAGCCTAACTATCCAACAAAACAAAGTAGCCTAACTATTTAACAAAGCAAAGTACATTCAAACTCTAAGTTATGGTCAGATTGAAAACTGGAATCGAAATAGACCTAGCTCATGCTCTAAACTCTACAGGAATCAACCATGCTTCAATACTCATCAACATAGCAGATATTTAATAAGATGGAAACGACACAGTTGAAGAATAATCAATCAATGATCTGAACAGTTAATTCCAAAACTCAATAAACTAACATGCATGCAATTACTACGATACTAAAATAAATTAAATTTAATGCAGGGAACAACAGCAACTTGAACCTGTTTGGCGGGCCCAACCAAAAGGTACAAACACCGAAAGGAAGAACCAGAACTAACTATATCATTCTACGCAACCACTGTGTAAACTTCATACTCCATGTACTCAAAGAAAATAGCTCAAATCGTATGACAGTGAAATAACATAGCGCAACAACAGTTTGTATTCAAAAATGTGTATTCATGACATAACATAACATAACCCAACCGTTTCTTAGGAGTGATCCTCTGGTTATATATAGATCCTCCTCCATAACAGTCTAAAGAAAAAATACATTAATTCCAACAGATCCCAGATCCGAAAATAGCTTGAAATCAAGTTTAAAAATGGTCTTCACATCTTCGTGACACGTAGTGTCACGAAGTGTGAATCATGAAATATTAATGACTCAGTTCTATCATTGTGCCTTCAATCATCACATGAGCAATGACTCCATTTGTCATGTAAATCTCGCTGTTTCCCACTCTGGCCATAACGCGCGAATCTTGAGCAGCTTTGTTGGTATCTCCACGGGGTACGAGTTGTTACCTGGTACTAGCTAATCCTGTTTCAAAATAGAAATGGTACCTAACTCAAGCCACATTAGGTTCAATATTATTTTAAAGCATCAAAATACATAAAAATAACTTGAAACGTAAAGATACCTTGAGTAACCCCATTGAGCGGTAAAGAGATGTCAACTGTGTCAAAACAAAGCCAGAGGGGGTGGTACTGGGTATGGAAATGGAGGTCTTTGTGATATAATATAGGCAAAAACATGATCAAAAATGGAGACCAACAACCACATTGAATATTGAAGTAGAGCATGCCTTATCTACATGTTGACATCAATAATCGATAATTGGTGTTGACATCAATGTTGGTATTTCCATCAATGCCAAAGGTGGAGATTGTTGGATCATGTTTTCATTGATGCTAATGGTTATATTGATTGATGTCAAGTGATTGATTTATGCCAAATGATTGATTTATTAATGATTGATCTAATGTAATATGTATTGTCCATGATGAGAATGCATAGATGAAGATGGATCAATGAGTTGTCATTGATATGATGAAGATGGATCAATGAGTTGTCATTAATACATGATGAATATGCATCGATGTGGTTTCATTGGTATATGATGCATTGTTGGACAAATGTATAGATGAATCATTATTGTCTTATAATGATTGATAAGGTGCACAAATGGATGAACTCCAAAGTGGTCCCCTTATGGTGAAAGCCCTCACGGGAAGATGCTTTGCGGATTGAGTTATCTTAGAAGAATGGTTGGAGGACCCATGCTCTCATTATTGTCTTATCATGATTGATAGGGTGAAAAAATGGATGAACTCCAAAGTTGTCCCCTTATGGTGAAATCCCTCATGGGAAGACACTTTACGGATTGAGTTATCCTAGAAGAATGGTTGGAGGACCCATGCTTGTATGTGGAATAACGAGATGAAGATCAAGGAAATTGTTGGTGAAACTATCCTAGCTGGATAGTGATTGTCATGCCATTTTTGGTGGTACGTGGAATGTCACATAACTCCTCATGGTTTGAAAGTTATGGCCTTACAAATATGAAGGACCCCCACATGAAGGCTTGAATCCCCCAAGGTCAAAGGAGTCAAAGTGCCCTAAAAGAAGAAATCATTATTTAAATGATAAAGTAAAGTGACAAAGTCAAGGTGGATTATTTAAATAATAAAGAGAAGTGACAAAATCAAGAAATGATATTTATGGAAAGTGGTTAACCCTAAAAATATGGAAAATAGGTTAAGTGACCTAGAAATAGGTTAAGCGACCTAAAAGAAGAAATAATTATTTAAATGATAAAGTAAGGTGACAAATTCAAGGTGGATTTTTTAAATAATCAAGAGAAGTGACAAAATCAAGAAATGATAAAGTAAGGTGACAAAATTAAGAAGGAATATTTAAATAATAAAGTATTGGAGAACTTTCTATTTATGGAATGTGGTTAACCCTAAAATAAGGAAAATAGGTTAAGTGACCTAGAAATGGGTTAAGTGACCTAAAAATGGGTTAAGTGACCTAGAATATGAAAGTATAAATAAGATAGCAATGGTCTCTTGTAGATCATCCCTTTTGTGGATCAATGGAGAGCTTCTTGTGAGAATATTTTTTGGAGTATTGATGGAGAGCTTCTTGTGAGAGATTATTGAGCATTTTTGGTGTGGAACACTTCATAATATTGAATATCTATAGGTGAATGAGGAAACCAAGGATATGTAAGCCGAATTTCAGAAGGAAGGTGAAGAAAAGAGGGTCAGAATTGAAGGGAGGATAAATTCTTTTGATGATGCTTTCTAAGGTATTTTGTTTACAGGTCATCTCACCATTTTCGCTATAACGTTTTTTCTATAATGATTCAGACCATGAAATTTTTATTCCATTGATAAAACATACCCAAGTATATGTGGCAAAAAATTCATCTTTTGGGTCGTTGTAGTTTTGTAGATACACTCCGTGTAAAATAGGGTTTGTGGCTAGTCCTGAAACTAGTCTAAAACATGTGTTTTGGGTAAAAACGTCATAAATTCTCAATAACAGATCCAAATTCAATGAGACCAATTGTATTTTTTATATTAAAGGTTGTAGTATTCTTTGTAATAGTTTCATATCACTTCAATGAATATTTTGTATGGGGCACACTCTACAAGGTCGCTCTCTAGAATAAGCTAGAATTCAGCAAGGTATGTCATTTTTGATATAACGCTTTTTATTAGAGGTTACAAGTAGTTCCACCTGGAGGAATTGCATAAAACACACTGGAGAACATTGTGTATCAGTTTCAGATCTTTATTCATTATAGGAACAAAGTTATGATTATTTCAAGTTGGGGTTGTTGACTAATCCAAAACTAGTCATGGTTGAGACAAACAGTTGATGAGTTGGAGCATACATGAGGTGTATAGTTGATGATGTTGGTACATATTGATGAGTCATTATTGATGAGTAGTTGACACATGATTGGAATATACTTGGTACATGGTTGGATGCACTTTTTTATGGTACAGGTTGATTACAGGTTGTTTGGCACAGGTTGGTGCATGGTTGATGCACTTGTTTATGTTGACAGATTGATATCTGTTGAGGATTGTTGCCTCATATCAGTTGGTGCTGAGAATGTAAGTTGATTCTTTCATATAGAGCTGGTGCTATTGTATAGTTGTACTATATTCAATTGTTGTTGAAAAACCCCCAAATTGAAGTCCATAATAAAAAGAAAAATTGTACATACATCTTGTGTTCTTTTTGTTCCTTGTGGAGATGATTTTTTGATGATATGTTGCAGATATATGTTTCTGATATGTATTCACATCTAACTGATTATAAATGATAGCAATGAGTAATGAGAAAATGTTGAATGTTAACTAAGGATTTTTTGTGTAAGAGGGAAGTTTTGAAAAAAATATCCCCACAATCATTCACCCCCCCTCTAAGTGTGGTAGGTGTGTCCAACAATCATGTGGAAAGCATACTATCTTGTGATGGAACTGTGTTGGACATTTGATTATGAACAATGAACTAGTTAAATACACAGTAATTGTTATTTGGTCACAATGATTGTTGGATAATGCATCTCCTTTTAACAGAATGAATATATGGATTACTTGATTAATTTTGTGAACAGTACCTGCTCTCATTCCCCACCATTATTTCACTTTCCTCTAATTACAACCCCAATGCCTTCCCACATTCATTTTTCACTCCCTGTTCTAAAATTAATTAGAGTCAAGAAAATTCTATGTTAAAGTAGTTTTGCAATAGCAGTGTCTTGGTTGAATTACAATGATGTTTTCTTGGTTACAGTTGATTGTTGTTGTCTTTGAGCAGTAATCTCTCCCCCCCTCATCATATCATTTTCTCTCAATACAAATCCCAGGACCCTTTATTCACCCCCTGCTCATTGATAAACAGTAAAACAATTTGTATGGATTGGATTGCATGATTATGATACATCGTTAAGCCAAATATGTTTCATATTTTTAAGAGTTATCATGTATGGTTATTTAAAATACTGTTTGGTAATCAATCACGCATGCAGGAATGAGTTTTTTCAACCAAGGTATCCTTGGCCAAGGAAACAGAGGGAGAGGTAACTGGAATAGGGGCCCAACAAGGCCCAAGTTCTCCATATATTTTGATGTTGGTTCACAAGAGATTGGCCAGTTGTTTTAGGATGGATTTTTCAATTGGATTGGTCAGGGAGTAGTCCAACCTAGGCCTAAAATTCCTTCTTTCCAAGTTCTGCAAGCCCCTTGTATCCCTATGCCTCCTCATGTCTCATTGCAACCCGAGGTTCCTGAAAATGATGGATGGCAAGAGATTCCACTTGAAAGTCTCTCAACATTGTGGCTGGCCCAATTTGTCCTTGTCTGCTCCTTCACCTTACAACCAGATTGTCCAAGCTGCTCCCCACTCACCAGTGAAATCCTCCCATGATAACAAGAGATTGAAAACTGAGGCCCACCATGCCCTTGACAAAGGAAAATCCATTGTTGCCCCTTCCTCACCCTCCAATGGATTTGACAAATATGTGCCTTCCCGGATGCATTTGAGGGATGATTGTTCCCACATGATCAGTGATATTAGGCCTAAGGGATCAACGAAGCCAAAGGAAAATTCAGGAAAATCAAAGGGTGACAATAGTAATCAAGGAAATATTGCATCGTGGAGTGGGAAAATAATTTCAAATGTCATGAGCTAAATTGTCAAATGTGGATATGTGTATGGGAGACACAAGGAGGTGTTTACTTAACTAAATAGTTATGTTATGATTGTTATGATTGCTATGAGCTAAAGGGAGTCACAAGGGGTACCACCTACTAGTTATTATTTATTTATGACCTTTATTATGATTATTACTTTTTCCCCCTAATTAAAGTTGGTTGATTCTTTTAATTAACTTAAATAATGAGTTGTTTCAACTTCTTTAACTGATTCTAAATTGTTTAAAAGCAAAAGGAAAGGGAGGAACAAAGTAGATAGAAGTAGGAAGCATATTAAGGTTTTCTCTTTGAGTTTATGTTGAGATAGTTCAGTTTTCATTCATTCATTATTCATCACAAGCCTAATTCTCTTTTATGATAGTAGGGTCTTATTATAGAGAACAATATTCAGGGATGAATCACATCATTTAGAAAATTGTTTTTCAAAGGTGTTGATATATCTTTGATAGTCTGTGTAGACTTGTCGGTTTGTGAATTAATTTTAATGGCTGATAAAGGCTATTATGCAGAGTCAAGTGGGAAGCAATCTGTGGAAAGCTAATCCATTTTTTAGAGTTCAATTTTGGTTTTCTATCAGAAGTTCCTTTGTATGTTCCATTGAGGATGTCTAAGCTTGACTTTGGTCTAAAATTTATGCACAAGATTTTGTAAAGAAAAAGACTCTTTCGTGAATTTGAATGGAATAAAGGATTGATTTATGTCTCATCTTTTTCGATTATCATCTTAGTGACTTTACTTCTATCTTTACATTTATTTCAACAATTGATATGTTCATAAAATTACATAAAAAATAGATTTCCAGCAACCTTTTTAATGATAAAAGACTAGCCTAACCACTCATACTTGTGAGTTAGGATGTTATTTTTGTTGGCTATAAACATAGGGTGATATGCCCGTCTACTTTTATTTAGCCAAACAGAGTCTGAAAATGCTTGATTAAGATCATTTCATATATTTTCCTCAACAATGTGTCCATGAGATCCTCCGACCGATCTCCCTCTCTCATAATAGATCTTCAATATATGATCAAGAGATATATTTACAAGAGACCCTTGCCTTTTATTTATACTCTCCAAGTAGTTTCCTTAGAAGCATATTATTGAACACTTTTTCCACATAGCCAATTTGTCCACATAGTCACTTATGTCCAACTTTGTCCAATTTTCCACTTGTCCATCAATCCATCTTCATTATATATCAATGAAACCACATCGATTCATCTTCATATATCAACACATTGATCAATCCATTAAAAATAATGACAATACATACTTCATAAATATACTATGACAGGACATTGTTCCCTTTACACCAATCCTTTGACCTCAATGACAACATGATCCAACAACTATGGGGTCGAGACTCATAAATAGCATGACACTTCCACACATATGGCTATCCCAAAAGAACATCATAGACATCCAGTGGGGAAACATCAAATAATACCTCATCCTTGAAGGGCTAGATGTTGTATGACAATTGGAACTATTGGATGACACGAAGATCTCATCCCTGGTGAAGCCACTCGATGTTGTATGGTTGTGGGTGTGGTGTTGTCGACAATCCCAACTATTTGACAACCTCTATTGAGATGAGGTTATTCTGGCTTCTGATATCAACAATGAAAGGAAACGACATCCCCTTCACCCACATTTATGGATGAGGTGCTCCCCCTCTTCGAGATCTGCTTGTTCTTCTAGTTGAATTGTTGCAGTCATGATACTAGCAGTGGGGCCTGCGTTGATGATCTGTCTTCTCCCAATAATTTTACCACCAATGTTTGACATGGGGAATAGCCTTAAGGAGTAATAAGCTGACATTTTCCTTGTCATAAAAATTGTGAATAGAGAAATAACATTATAGCAAATTTAACCTTTTTTCTAGGGCATCTCCATCTATCTAACCTTTAAATATGGAAATATCAAAATAAACTTGTACCTTGAAAGGAGAGGTGCCTCCAAAGTGGCCACTTGATGAAGACACACATTATGTTATCATCAAGCATTAAAGGATGTGGGAAAAATTCTCCATCATTTCATTCGGCCTCTGTCGTGTGAGAGATTTCTCAAGCAACAGACTAATAAAATCTTATGATATGTCATCTTTCTTTTCTTCCACCATGGAGGGTTTCTTGGGCATGTGAGAGTGATTTTCCTCAAGAGAGACAAGATATAGACCCAAGTTTCTATACTCGGACCTCATTGGAGACATGCACTAAAGAACGATCAAGAGAAACCTACTCTGATACCACTGATCCAGATTATTTTCAAAACAAAATGAGAGTGGATATATAATAAACAAATGTATAGATATATATTAGATATCCAATAATATAATAGAGATTTATCAGAGATATAACCATAAAAATAGAGAAACAGTAATACACAATTTCTATTAATGAGAAAAATGTACAAAACTATAGAAATACAGAGTGAAATAATCGCTAAAATGGTGACAACTTATCTCTGAGAATAGATGTGAAGGATACACTTATTCACAAGAATATGATTGTTACATTGAAGCTCCAAAGTCCATTTTAACATAAATAAAATCCAAAACACTAACCCTGGAATATGAAAATCCAACAGTTTTGTGGACCTCGTTTTGGGTAGTTTGGTGTATCAACTTCCTCTAGACATAACTTTGGAATACGATCTTCGTTTGGGGAGCATGATAGATCATTGGAAAGTTATCGATGAGGATATTCATTTTGGGAATCAATCAAAGCCTTCAAATTTAATTAAGGTGCTTGATCACTAAATATATTGGTTTAGTCCCTCAAAATAGCCCCAAAAGTTGAGGACCTCAAAAACTACTAAAAATAGTAAATTTCCAACAAATTGTGTTGAGCCAGTTGGAACAGATGGGTGGCCACTGATATCCACTTAGATCAATCCTCCCTCCTGTTATCACTCTATAAATTTCCTAGAGGTTGAAAAGAGGAAATACACAAAGGTAACCTTAACCAACCGCTTTTAAAGCTGGGATCTAGCCCTTCCAGCTTCAGAGAGGGATCTCTCTATATACTTTAGCTTTGTTTGAATTAAGATATTAGGCTAGTTAGAGGCACGAGTTTTATTTTTTTATAAAGGATTTTTAAAATTGGTTGAGAAAAATCACACATCCATTGGGCTATGGGGTCTGTACTTAATAAAATCTGAGATGCAACCAGAAACGCTGAAGAAATCTTTCACAAGGCGAGATAACACCCCTCACTGGATCTTTAATAATTTAAGCGATGAACAGAAGAAAAGATAAAGAAAATACTCCAATTAACAAGCACTTAAGAATCTCTTAACTGAAGATATTTAAAAGAACAACATTGAAATCTATAGAATCGGAAACAGGGTATCCGGGATAAATCCTGCAACATAACGCTATTCGTATAGATTAGTTATAGAAAAACAAGATGATCACGTAGCAAGAAAACATTTGACTAAGAAAATCACATCACCAGTGAAAAATGCGCAAGAATCCTGTGAAATGCCTCCGCTTTATTAATGGTGGATCTCTTCAAAAATGTTACAGCTTGATAGCAGTCGGGTGTGCAAATCAACAACTACCCTCAATACATTGAAAAAAGAAGTATTTATAAGTCAAAATACAAAGGATCCTGTCATAACTGACAAGGACGTGTCCATACTATTATTAGCATAACTAACTCAACTAATCAAAAACCGTTTGGTGATTCATCATAACTGTTTGCTGAAATTTTGGGTAGGTCGTTGGTGAGGTGCCTCCGCAACCTTTGCTGACAGGACAACTGACTGGAAATGACAGCTCATCTACTAATCTAGTAGATCGCACAGCTCTTCCCATCGGATATGAGTTGGCACTGTCACTTTGAGAAACCTCCGGTACACTTCGTCCATGTCTGTTTACTTCGCAAATGTAGGCTTGACGAGGAAAATGTGCTTAATTTCATGCTGGATCTCCATATCCAAGTGCAGTGCCTCCATGAAAGCTCTACCTGTGATGTTTGATTGTATCCCTGCGAATTTAGCACAGTCCTTGGATACTTCGATCAACTTCTTCTTATAATCGGGAAGCGTCATCAATTTGTCGTTCATGACCTTCATGCCAGGCAGGCCTTTCCTTGTCAGAGCATCTATATTGTGGAAGAACCTTTGCACTCCCTAGTCCATGATTTGGATCTTCTCTTCTAGCTGAAGCATGAGACCTCTTTTGGTCAGAACTCTTTTCACTTCCAATATAGTTTCTGTCCTATCTTCAATTTTCAGCTCCTCGAGTTCTTCACGTGTCTTAGAATTTAGGAACCTTATGATCTCATTGGCCTGGGTTGGCATGTCACCCAATTCAGTCCTGATTTTCTCCACAGCCTGTTTGCTCCTCTCGAGCAACTCATTCTGTTCGAACATGATCTGAACCATTGGCCAGAT
>ML787845.1:62770-72854 GCA_009831015.1 Picea engelmannii | reverse complement strand
CCCTCAATACATTGAAAAAAGAAGTATTTATAAGTCAAAATACAAAGGATCATGTCATAACTGACAAGGACGTGTCCATACTATTATTAGCATAACTAACTCAACTAATCAAAAACCGTTTGGTGATTCATCATAACTGTTTGTTGAACTTCTGGGTAGGTCATTGGTGAGGTGCCTCCGCAACCTTTGCTGACAGGACAGCTGACTGGAAATGACAGCTCATCTACTAATCTAGTAGATCACACAGCTCTTCCCATCAGATATGAGTTGGCACTGTCACTTTGAGAAACCTCTGGTACACTTTGTCCATGTCTGTTTACTTCACGAATGTAGGCTTGACGACGAAAATGTGCTTAATTTCATGCTGGATCTCCATATCCAAGTGCAGTGCCTCGATGAAAGCTCTACCTATGATGTTTGATTGTATCCCTACGAATTTAGCACAGTCCTTGGATACTTCGATCAACTTCTTCTTATAATCAGGAAGCGTCATCAATTTGTCGTTCATGACCTTCATGCCAGGCAGGCCTTTCCTTGTCAGAGCATCTATCTTGTGGAAGAACCTTTGCACTCCCTGGTCCATGATTTGGATCTTCTCTTCTAGCTGAAGCATGAGACCTCTTTTGGTCAGAACGCTTTTCACTTCCAATATGGTTTATGTCCTATCTTCAATTTTCAGCTCCTCGAGTTCTTCCCATGTCTTAGAATTTAGGAACCTTATGATCTCATTGGCCTGGGTTGGCATGTCACCCAATTCAGTCCTGATTTTCTCCACAGCCGGTTTGCTCCTCTCGAGCAACTCATTCTGTTCGAACATGATCTGAACCATTGGCCATATTTCATTGATGGACTTAGAGATATCAGTCCACACAAGTTCTTTAACCTCAGCCAAGGTTTTCCCGGCCAATGTCTGTTTCTGTAGCTGCTGCAGCTCTTTCCTCATCTGCTCGTTCACCTGCTTTTCCTTTGACAGACTAGTCTGAAAGGAAGTTTTCAGCTCCTGGAGATTTTCTAATTCTTTCTTAAGTCTGCTAATTTCAGACTCCTGCAAATTCATTCTCTCCATAGACTTGGCCAAGTCTATGGTGCCTTCTGGTACCTGCTCTGTAGTTGCGGATGGAACTGTTTTCACTGTCGCTGTGGCTGTGCTCAATCCTGCGATGGGGATAGCGCTTAAGGTGATGCCCTCCACTGTCTTCATCTGTTCTTTATCCTTCAGTAGTTTTTCCATCTCGGCCTCCATCTCTCTTAACTGCGCACTCTGCTCCATGAGTAGTCTCAGCATCTCATCCTTTTCGCCTTCTCTTTCATATATTTCTTTCGTCTGTGGATCCTCGGTTGGAGGGAGCCTTAGCTGCTTTCTCAATGTGGCGATGTCAGCATTCTTCTTTTTAATCATTTCTTCGGCAGCCTTGACATTCGTCGGGTCGTAGCCGATCTTGAGGACCAGCTCGTCAAGAGTCTTTATCTTGTTGTCTTTCGCGAAGGAAGACATCTTCTCTAGCTTCAGTTGGGTCTGGGTGTTGCTCAATGTTGTCCGATACTTTGCCGCAGAAGTTGCAACACGGGCTAAAGTGTGGGAAATCATTTCCCCAGTTTTCTTATGCATATCCATTTGATCTGCTGGATGCACATCTTTGGCTTGGAATTCAAACGCGGTCCTCCTGTAATCAGATATAACCTTGGGGTCCGTCACTAGTGCATGGAGGTATGCCATATGCATCTTGCCCTTTTCCGTATCGAATGACGAGAGTAACCTGTGCTGGGTTGTGGAGGACTGCTTCTGGAATTGTGCATAAGCGCTGCTGGTGAGCGACTGGTTCCTCTTCTTGATCAAATCATATTTCTCAAAAATGCTCAGCTGGGGCCCAGTCTTTCTTGGTGGATTATCCAAGGGAGAATCCGTGGAATTTACTGTTAATTCTTTATGCTAACTAGAGCCAAAAGATGAAGTGAATTTATTGGCCCCTGTAGTGGTCACTGTGGTAGTCAACGTGGTGGCTTCTGCTATTGTGCCGGGTGTTGAAATGGTCTTCATCTTTTTGGAGTGAATTTGAAATTCCTCCGTTGATACCTCTTTTACAAGAGGAGATGACTCATGTCGGGGCCTCTTTTCCTTGAGAGCTTGAGGTGTGGTAGCGGGAAGTGCACTTGTTGGGGGCCCCTTCTGTTCTTTCCTGACAACCGGTTCCACACCCTCCAATGTATCGAGCTCCCATTCAGTTTGATTGGCAAATTTTTCGATTTCAGGCCTGGGCTCATGTGTATATGGGCCAGTCTTATTTTTGAGTCTCATCTCAGAAATGATTCCATGAGGATCGTAATGCCAGGAAAAACTAGTTGGAAATTTCATTTCCCTCAACAGTTTGTCTGCTTCATCACCAACACCTCTGTTATTGCAGATAAATGAACCTATCTTCCCTTTGAGCTGCAACTGTTGCTTCTTTTTGAGGGAGACAAAGTGAATATCATCAGAATTCATAATTTTCCTAATGTATTCTAGTGCGAAAACTCTTACCGATATGTATCTCGGAAGCTTGTATGGTGCCAACTCGCACCCATAGGCTCGGATTTCAGAGTGATTCTGGTACAAGTACCAGTCTCCTGTCTTCGCACTCTCCGAACTTCTTCATTTACTCGTGGCTCAGGCACGCCACTCAGCATACTTACCACAGGGTGGTAGAACTGGTCAATGAACGTTGTGAAATCATATTCGACCGAATTTCGCCTTAGGAGGGACGTCCACGCTGAGACCGGCTGTGGCTTTCCGTCGGGGTCCATCTTCTGCATGGAGAAGTTGAACCTGTCTGCTTGAAAGTACAAGAACATGTAGGTCAGAATGGATGAGTACCTAAACACGCCCTCGGTGGTGAAGTTCATAAATTGCTCATGGATGTTGTTGGCCAAGAAAGTACTTTAGTCGAATTGAGTGGTGGGTTGTTCATCATTTGAAAAGATGGATAGGAAACCCAAGATGGGTTCGTCCACCCATTGATCAGAAAAGTATCCAAGTAGAGCACACACAGCCGAAACAATCTGATTCCGTTTGGTGGAAAATATGGAAGAAGGATACGGGGGACTGGTGGTCGGGATTGGAGAGGAAGGAGGGGAAAATAGCTCGAAAATCTGAGCTCTTTGCGGGAAATTCATCTTTTGGTAGAGCTCGGTTAGGACTTCCAGGTTGAATGGGGTTACAGAATATGGGCGGGTTATCTGCATCATTTGGTCGATATCCTCTGGGGTAATGAAGAAGAGGACGTCCCCCAAGGAGGAAACAATGGCTTTATGTTCGGGGACGTAGTGAGCTTGGCACTTGAGCGCAAACTCTGGGAAATGGTGGACTTGGGGGAACAGATATAGGGGCAGATTGGACTCCCAGAGCCCAATCTCATCACTCTGATCTAGGAAAATTTGTCGGAGCCATGATTGCAGATCAGAGAAACCAAAGCTTCATGCTGTGTCCGCTATCAAGCGGTCCTTGTCTACCAGAGGGAATTTATCAAGATTGACTGGAGGAGGGACGAACGGATTCTCTTCCTCTTCAGCTGGCCTTGTTTTAGAAGCCATCTCAACGACTGTACCTGCAACAAGAAACATTAGTGGGGTCTACTGGTGGTGGAGGGAAAACGACGGGGAAACAATGGAAATAGGATAGATAGGTTCTCTGGTGCGATGGTTGGTTTCTGGCGCGAGGGATGAATAACGAGTGAAAATGGGCACAACACTGTTTTTATTCAAAACTGGGTCGGTCGGACGCAGGAAAATGGTCAGCATGACAACGGGCATTTTATCCAGTCATTAATGTATAACGGGCCACTTGGGGTGATATGGTAGGTGACGGTGAACAGCATATACGGACGACTGACGTGGAGGTTTGTGATTGGGGGTAAAGTCACCAAAGGGGGTTGTTCATGAATGGAGGGTGTTATGGCACTGACACCAGGGGCTGGCAGTAATAACGGGATGGGACTCAGATCCAGACGCAAGTGGGACAAGTGGGCTCAGTGGAGGGTGGCGTCCGGGGGGGATGGAGTGTCAGACAGCATGTGGAGGATGGGACTCGTGAACCAATAGGGCGACGACACATGTAACAGGGGGCCCGATGTGAGGAAGATTCATTCCCGGACCCCCCCCTTTGATTAAAGATAGAATACCAAGGGGGGTCCGGAAATCACCACGATCCGTTGATCTGCGCGTTGGATTTCTGACCGCAGATCTTTGATTTCTTTTTAACACCAATCTCGGACCCCCCCCCCCTCCATTAAAGGCAGAACGGAGGGGGGGGTCCGAATTTCATTGTGGATCGTTGATTTAAGCTTTCTGTTTAGAGTCGTCCAGATCTGCGCCTACATTATAACCATCTCGGACCCCCCCCCCTCCATTAAAGGTAGAACGGAGGGGGGGGTCCGATATCCATTGTAGACTGTGGATTTGCGCGCTCCATCCTAGACCGTCCAGATCTACGCAAAAGTTATCGATGACCTCGGACCCCCTCTGTTCCGTTAAAGGCAGAACGGACGGGGGGGTCCGGAATGCTATAAGGACCGTTGATTTGAGTGCCACGATCTGGGCCTTTGAAAAGTGCACGAGACATAGGTAGGGGGCGGAAAATGTCATATGTAGAAAAACTTAGGATAAGGGCGTTTTCATGGGTTTTCTTTCAATATTTCTCATATACACCACCAAGGGGGACATCAATTCAATTGCATTTAGGCATTGGAGTCATAGGGTAACATCTTTATCATTCTGGCTTCACTTGGGCAAGGGAAGCAAGGCAATTAACCTACGTCCTAACCTAATGTCACAAGGAAATTAACCCAGATTAAACAGTTTGGTCAAGATTTTATTCTTTCTAGGGGCTACCTAATCAGGATTAGACGGTCTGATCAGATGTATTCACTAGTTCTAACCTAGGATATATCTAACCAAGATTAGACAGTATGATCAGATGCATTCACTAACCTATCAGCATTGAAAATTTAAAATAACATGGTCATGCTTGAAAGGTATGACCAAGTTGCTATTATTGCATGGGGCCTTTGCTTCAATTCTTTTCAGCCCTCTTTTCTTTTCTTTCTTTTTCTTTTTCTTTTTCTTTTTCTTTTTATTTTTTCACAAATTATTTGAAGAATGCAATATCATTTGTGAACCAAATCACCAGATACAGATAATATCCAAGTCATAAGATGATTCCCATAAATTATGGGGTGATAACACCTCCTTAATAAGAAATGGTATCCTTTGTGTTGAGTTCTCGAGGGAGAGGAAATGTTTTTTGGTTGAATCCGAATCTTGGTGAGTTGATTGCCTTGCTAGATAAGTTGTCTTGCTTAGCTTGTTGAACGATTTCAGGAACATGTTGCTACCAGGGTTGAATCTGGTCAACCAACATGTTATATCTTGGCTTGACTGGAAAATGTGTATATATTATTGTAGGTGACGAAATAATATCTTATGTCTCTTCTACAATATGATTCTATTGGAAAGAAAGGCCTTAGGCCAAGGCTGCAGTGGTTGTTGTGTCCTTCTATTCACCTTTTGAATAGATTATTTAATACCCCAAGGCCGAGCCCCTACTAAATTGTAAACATGTTTTGTAGGCTAGTGAACCAAGTGATTATAAGCTAGGTGGATTATGTGATGCTAAAGGCCTGGAAGCCTATTTTTGTATATGTAATTATGCATATCATTAATATAAAATACGTCGATGCATGTAGACCAACCATGAAGAAAGAGTTATGGGGGACTAAGATCCACGAGGTAGGGGAAGGGGCTAAGAGGCTAGGAAAAATGTCTAAGCATGAGGGCTTAACCCCAAGAGAATATTATAATATATTTTCCTAAAATACTAAGGTTTGGGGAAATAACTATTGTTATCCTAAGTTCTTGTGGGAAGGGGAACGAATGAGAAGTGGAGCTCATGCAACTTCATGGGGATAGGTGTCTGATTTAGGACATGTAGTTTTATGTGCAAAATCAGTTCATTGTGGGGGTTTTCTCAAGATTCTTTCCATTCTCCCCATGCACTCATGCGCTCAGGCACCAATCATTATGTCCATCGTTAAACTCCTCCATCGTCGACCTATGTAACTTGCATGCATCTACACTCACTTGAGCCTGTACCCTACCTTAATGTTTTTTGTTGTTGCCATCATCTGTGCCATACCTGAGTTTTGTTGTCTCCATCACCCTTTACCGTTTGACTTAGGATCTAGACAAAAGAAGCAGTTTTTCATGTATGTCATTTGAAGAGGTGGGTTTTCAGGCCCATGGATTGAAGAAGCAGGTTGTCAAGCCTATGAGAAACTCTCTCGAGGTAAGAGAGGTTGTTGGGGAAGTGGAGTCTCCTGGAAGGAGCCCAGCAGTAGCTACAGAGCTCTGATAATTCCTATCTAATCTATTGTTGAATCCCTGGAAGGGAAGTGGAGCAGTTGATGGACTGTTGGACAATGAAGGTGTATACTTTTCAGGGTGGGACAGGCATGTGGGGAATGAGATTCTGTGAGCTGTGGGAGTAAGTTGGCTCCTGGGAGGGAACCTTCCTGTTGAACTATCTGAATTTCTGTAGTCTCAGCCTAGCTTAGGAATCTCGTGCCATGGTGGAGTTTAGTCTTAGCTTGGGGGTGACCCACTATCAAGAGTGATGAATAATGTGGTCTAAGGCTGGGAGTTTCATGGAAGGTATGCATGTAGTTGGAGACCTTCATAAAAAAGATAAGTACCATTTATATGTTAATTTTTATGTTGTGTATCCTATACATGTCATGATATTTATAAGAAATGCATGTTTTTGTTGTGTGTATATTTTACTATTGATTCCACAAGGATCTGTGTTTTAGGATAATGTTTATCTCTGTTTAAATCTGCATTATAAATGTATAGTAATAGCAAGTAGTTGTTGTTTTTAATATATTAAGTCTGATATTTTTCGTAGATGAAAGTAAGTGGTTCTATGAGGTAGCATGGCCCAAATTGGGTAGCTGGGGGTGTTACAAGTTGGTATCAGAGCACATGGTTTCAACACTAAACCTAGATGGGCCATGAATGTGGAATTGGAATCAAAATTCCACAGAAATTTGATGTACAAAGTTCCCAAGGGGAACTGAGAGAGATCTTGGGTAGTAGTGGAAAGCTCAAGAGGTATAGTGGTTCGAGAAAGTTAGTAGAGAAAGGAGATCACGGTAACCGTTGATTTGGAACCAAAAAAATTAAATTTGGGATGTTGGATTTGTTCGGGAAGGGATAGACCCCTCACAACTGTTGGATCGAGAGTTTCAACAGTCCAGGCATTGTGCGGTGTTTCAACAAGGAGATCCTGCAAAGTCCCGAAGTCCCAAAGTCCAGAACCAATCTAGTTAGTCCAATTTCGAGGGACGCGTGTCTTCTTATTAACCAATGTTCATAGTTTCGGCAGTCCAAGGGTTGTGCAATGTTTTAGCAGGGAAATCTTCCAAAGTCCTGAACTCCAGAGTTAATATGGATCGTTCGTGTTTGAGGACACGTGTCAACAGATCATCCTATTTAGAGTTTTGGTAGTCCAGGGGTTATGTGTTGTTTCAGTAGGGAAATCCTACGAAGTCTTGGAGCCTGAAGCCTCAAAGCTCTGAAGTCCTGGAGTGATTCTCAATCGTAGATCATTCGATAAAAGGTGGACCATTGGACTTCCCCAAGTGGTTTGGTGATTTGGTGTTTGGGGAAATCCATTGGATATTGCGTGGAGTAGAGGTTCGTCGAAGTCCCAAAGCTATGGGAAGCAATTGCTCGACAGTTGGCAGTTTGACATTTTTGAAAAATTGTTGATGAGAAGAAATCTATGAAGTCCCAAAGCTATGGGAAGCAATTGTTCGGCAATTGACAGTTCAACAATTTTGAAAAAGTTTCAATGAAAAGAAATCATCGAAGTGTTGAAGCTACAGGAAGCAATTGTTAGACACACGACGATTTGGGAGTTTTGAAAATGTGTAGATGAGAAGAGATCTTCTGAAGTGCCGAAATCACGGAATGTTGGGGTGACATGGACCTGATCGATAGTTTGGCAGTTCAACAATTTTGAAAAAGTGTCGATGAGAATAAATCGCTGAAGTCCCGAAGCGTCGGATATGATGTGGCATGATGATGTCACCTTGGGTGACATGGACCTACCCTAAGTATGCCACGTGTCACTTTTTTTTTCTTTTTTGATAGGCCCTCAGTATCAATTGGGACCTAACATGTGTCACTTGATGGTAGGGCCACATGTCACCACCTTTATTGATGACAAATGTACCCTGAGAGGTTGAGAAGTTTGGGCATTCGTTGTTTGGGGGGGGGGAAACTATTGGAAGAACTTACAAAATCCTCTAAAGCCTAAAGCTTTAGAGTGTCAAAGTACTAGAGTGCCTAATTGACGTAGCTTGATGATGTCACCAAAAGTGATGTGGAACTATTTGGGAGTTCAACGTTCAGAAGTTTTGAGGGATGTTACAGAGAAAACTTCTGAAGCTCGAAGCTTCTAACTTAAGAAGTCGAGGAGGTGACACAACCTGCTGACATCACCTGGGGTGATGTGGACATACGGGATATGTGCTATGTGTCATCATTTCAAGTGTTTCAAAGATTGATTGGGCCAACTAGAACAGGACATGTGTCACCAGTCAGATACAACCACATGTCCACTTCATATTATCTGCCACATAGCACCCCTCTAGTGCGTGGTTTCTGACTAGAATCCAGTGTTTTTCCAGTTCGACGTTCAGGAGAAAAGTTAAGTTATAATGGGAAACTCTCCAAATCCCGGAGTCTCGGAGCTCCTATCCACCATAGATATCGCCCAGGAGTGTGGATCGTTGATTCTTGAAATCTTAGGGGGTTTTTAGTTTGGTGATTTAGAATTATTCTTTTGTGAAGTGTTAAGGTATAAAAGGTCTAAGCCAAAGTCAATATCAATCATTCGTCGAGAGGTGAATATGAACCATAGATATCAATCCTTCATGGAGTTCCCCAATTCGACAATTTAGGAGGCAGTACAAGATGGAGCCTTAGAACTCTCGAAGCTCAAAGTCCTAAAGCTCCTGTTGACCATATATCTAAACAAAGAAGGAGGATCATCAATCCATGAGTCCTCAGGATTCCATAAATTTTACATTTGGGAGATTCGGGGTGTGCAGGTGTAAATTCCACTGAAGCCCGAAGTTCTAAAGTCATGGAATGTCGAAGTGGCATGGAATGATCAAATCACCTAAGGTGATGTGGGCCATTGTAAGCATGCAACATTCCAATCTATTTCATGCCTTTTGTATGTATTTTGTGCCAATAAGAACCAGACAGGTGCCAACCATTGATTGGGCCACGTGTACACTCCTTATTCCTGACACGTAGCACCCCTTTGGTGTGTAAGTATTGATAAGACTCTAAAAGTTTAGAGATTCATCATTTGGAGGAAATGGATTGCGAAGAAGGTGAATCTTCTGAAGCTCAAAGCTCTGAAGTGTCGGAGCTTTGTGTTGTAGGAAAATCTGCCTGCGGACAAGTAGATCGACCTCTAAGGTTTGACCTTAACCCTAGACAGAAAAGTGCTTATCATGGACACTGAATTTCTTTCGAATCTATCTAAGCCTAATGCATGAGAAGGAAGAGTAACAGAAGTACCTCTTAACCGACGTTTGTCCCTGCACGCTCCGAGTTGCGCTCCAATCTTTTGCTCCTCGGTGAGGTCTGCAGACAAATCAAGATACGACCACTTCCTACTCTATTGACATTAGCTTGAAAATAGATCTATCACTGAATGATAAGTTCATGTAACATCAGACACAAAATAGAAAGAAACAGGCCAAGCGTGTCATATCAATGAGAATAACGACAGCAGTACTTACAATCGTAGATTCGAATGTGACAGCTTCGTCAGGTCCTCTTCGTCTAACCCTTGTCTGAAAGATCCACAACCTGGATGGCAGCAGCTGCAATGATAGCTCTTCTCTAGCTGACTGCAGATTTCCTCCAAGATCATAAGTTTCACATATGTAATTCCTCCTCCTCTCCTCACCATTAGAGCTTGCTTATATAGGTTGGGAAGAGGCTAACCACTTGAGTTATGTTTAGAACCAGT
>ML787845.1:0-62670 GCA_009831015.1 Picea engelmannii | reverse complement strand
GGAGCGCTCCTTCAGGAAGGTCACAGAGTGCTATAACGCTCCCAGAAAGGTCCAGAGAAGCGCCAGCACTCCAAATTTGGGTAACGCTCCTGCAAAGGGGTGGAAAAGCACTATAACGCTCCTCAGCCATGGTGAAGGGGCGCCAACGCTCCTCGGGTAGTGTTAGAGGAGTGTTCCCCTTCCAAAACCTTGATTATGAAGCCTTCTAAGGTGTCAAGAGATGTTTGACCTCAGTAGACCAGTTTTCTTCCTTCAAATTGAGTAAATGAGGTGTTTCAAGTGCCTCTGTGATGTCGTCATTGAGGTACCATGATTCAACAGTATTTACGACACCCTTATGACCAACTTGCGACATTTGCGACAAGTTGTACAGGAGTTGCGACACTTGCGACAAGCGAGAGGTATGTGCGACACTTATCTAGTTAAGTGATTTGGATGTGTAACACTTTGAAGCTCCGAAGAAGCAATTGTTTAGAAGATTCACCACTTTAGTGTTCAAAGAAAATGAGGTGAGGTGAAAGGAAAACCTCTAAATCTAGAAGTTACGGAGCTCCAGATGCCTGAAGTAGAAGATAAGCGCCTTACATCTAACATTCGTTCAGAGTCTATGCTCACATGCATTCAGGAGCCGAAGAAAAAGGGCTAGTGCCCGAAAATTGTTTTTGAGGGGAAAAAAATGGGGGCTTAAAGAAGGAGCCTGTGGGTTTTTTTTATTTGAATAGACCTACACTAAAGAAGTAAATAAGGCCTGTAAATCTATAGAGAGGCTCCAACAAAAATCCAAGTGCCAATTCGGCTCTGAGATGAAAGAATCCATGTTCAGGGATTGCATCATTGAAAAGACAAATTGTTCAAATATCCATAACTTCCTTCTCAAAACTCAGAATTGAGTATGGAAGAAGGAATTGGAAAGCTATTGAGTAGTAGAATATAAATGTTCACCCAAAAATTGGATATGAATAGTCAGTTTCTTAGGAAATCAACGGAAAAGAGGTCTAATATATTAATGAATCAGAATGGCTTGTGTTTTCTATTGGCCTGACAAAGTTCTATTGGCTACACATTTTTGCAAAATCAACAAATGCCAGAACATAGAAGAGTTATCACAAAGTGCAGAGAGATGGATAATGCATAAGAGGCTTATAGTCAAGAAGATGAAATCAGAGGGATGATTTTCCAGTTGGGTATGGAAGGAACAAACTCCAATGGACATGGAGAAGAATAGGATAATAACATGAATATTGTAGAGACCATTAGAAATTTGCAGAAATATGTCTAGAGTCACAAAGTTGATGATTAAAGGCTTATGAAATCCAAATAGTAGCAAGAATACTTAAATATGAAGTTAATGAAGAGCCTAGATATAATTGAAAATAAATTGGATAAGGAGAGTGGCTCCAACAAATAAAGAATCCATAGGATGCCTGAGGAAAGAGGAAGCTCCAAGAATGATAGAAGACATCACCATCACTCTCAAAGACAATCCAAAAGGAGGGAACATAAAAGCTCAAGTCCATCCCATGCCAGGCAGCATAAGATATCCTGGGTGGATGAATTGAAAGGAGAAATGAACAAGATCAAAGCTCCTACCTTTGATGGAGAGCACAAGAAAGATGAAGATGCTAAGAAATAGATATTGGGCATGAGAAAATATTTCCAACTACATAATTATTATTCACATGAAGAAGGAAGAATTGATATCTACTAGCTTAAAGGAAATGCATCCATGTGGTGGGATCAACTTGTGTAAGTGAAACACATCAGAGAGAAGAATGTTACATGGAATATGTTAGCACTTGGATTCACCCTCAGATTGCATGGAAGGCAAGCCCAGTACCCATCAAGTTATAAGTGAATGTAAGGGTGTTTAAAGGGTCAAATGGAAAAGGACTCAAGTGATAATGTTCTAACTCAGATAACAGGGCTAGCATACACCAGCAATTAAGGTCTTGGCTAAATTCAATCAATAGTTTGGGAATAAGTGTGAATAGAGGGAAGAATTGAATGAGAGAAGTGTAGGGGTTTTTGTAAACATCAAGTCAACAAGAGCCTAAGGAGGAAATCTTCTTAACACAAGATCTTCTTGAACTGAGAAACTAAGGAAGCTAAATAAACATCATGATAACATAATGATGAAATATCCATCATAACATCACCACAATCATTCATGTGAATCATTCAAAGCATGAACATTTAGCATCAGAAGAAAATAGACTAAAAGAGAAGTTGATTTCTATTAGTCAAAAAGTCTTAAGTCCAGTACATCACTAGATCACAGTTACTTCATCAAAATATTACAGTATAAGGGAGCCTTGCTCAACCATCCGAACCTACCAAAGAAAATGATCTATATATTTATAACAAAAGGGAGGCAACAGCTGGAGGTACAAGCTGGCCCCCTTCCCCTAAAAAACTCTAAACATTTATTTTCTCTAACAACTTATCTAACCATCTATGCTATAAAACATGAAAATGTTGGTGACTAATCCAACTAAAATTCAAACTGAATTGATTCCCTTTTTTTGCGCAACTCCTTGTTTTCCATGTGTCCTTCAAAGCATGTGGTTGTATTCATAATTCCAATTGTTTCTTCTCCAACCTTCTTCATCATCAATTTATCCAAAAGTTGTTAGCTTGGTCCTCCTAGATCCCTGGTCTTTATTGGCAGCTTCCTTGGGTAGAAAAACTAGATAGCACACTACAAGGAGAAAAGGTAGTGCCTGTAGGTAGCGCCTCTGTGTTGCATATGTGTACAAACTCTGCTCTCTGTGCAATATTAGGTAGTGCCTCTGTGTTTTGCCTCTGTGCCAACCTTTAACCTCTATGAAATATTTGGTAGTGCCTCTGTTTTGCGCCTATGTGCCAATTATTTTCCCTCTGTGAAATATTAGGTAGCGCCATTGGGTAGCACCACTTATGTTGTGTCTGTGTATAGGTTTGGGTATAATTACAAAAATGTAGCACCTTCAATCCTTGAACATGTTCAAAGTAATTTATGGTTTTTCATGATGACAAAACCGTTTTAATCAAGAGTCTTCATTTCACAATAGGTAGTTCCTTCTACCAATGGGGAATCTAGCACTTAGCATAAAAACCAAAACCCAAATAGTTAAGTACTTAGAAGCCTGTATAGATGGTAGAGATAATATTTTCATATTGGTTAACCCTCCCAAAAATATGCATCCTCAAAAATGGGGCTTACCCTTACCATCTATTTTGTCATTTTGACACTTAACCTCATACTCTTTCTGGTAGAAAGGGGATGTTTAATTGACACAACAGACTTCTTCTTCTTACAATTGACAAGATTCTTTGGTGTAGTTGTGTTCTCCTTAGTTGTCAGTTTGTCATCTTCAATGGAATATTCAATCAACACCTGTAGATTTCTTTGGGCTACCTCATCTTGAAAATGCTTCAGCTCTACCTTTAGCTTCTTGTTCTGATATTGGAAGCCTTTGTTCTTCCTGTAGAGATTCCTTAGCTATCTATGAAGGGGTTGGGCCTTCCTTGCTGCAAATCTTGCCAAGTCAAGGGTGTGACTATAACCATCCATGAGCTCTTTCATCTGAGCCAAGTTGAACTTACTTCTGCTTTAAGATGAGCTATTTATTTTCTTGCATCTCTAAGCTGCTTTATAAGTCTTTTGTAGTTCTGACTGTCAGGAGGAATAGTGGCATGTACAGTCTCACTAGGATTTTTCTCAGACTCCTCTTCCTGCTGCATGGGAAGTGTCTTGTCTACCTCATCAAGTTACTTGATGAATTTTCTTTTATTCTTCTTTCTCAACATAGGGGTTTCATCTTTTATTTCAATAGGCTTCTCAATGCCTTTCTCAGAGGTTTCATCTTTACTCTCCAAAGGTATTTTAGTACCTTTATCCTTACCCTTCTGTACAGGTGTTTCTTGTTTCCCTTCAGTAGGCTGAGAACTACCTTTACCCTTCTTCCTCTGAATAAGGGTTTCTTATTTTTCCTCCAGAGGATTTTCAATGTTCTTACCCTTCTTCTTTTGAATAGGGGGATCAAGTAAGGACTGCTCTTTGAAAACCTCCTTAGGAATTGATGACATTGTGAAAGGTCTTTTACCTTTGATTTCAACTGCTAGAGGAGAAGAGGGAAAGAGGAGCTTCTTCCCTTTCTTCGATGCAGCTTTGGTAGAAGAAGGCACCTCTTCTAACACTGGTGGAGGAGGTGGTGAAAAATATATGTGTGGAGAAGGACAAACTTCCTCCTCAGCCTCTATGACCTGCTTGCTAATCTTTGGAACTTGAATAGGGATTCTTCCCTTTCTCTTCCCAATGGTCCCTGCTTTAGAAGTATTGGTGGGTGACAAAGGACTTTCCTTCTGTGATTGAGGAGTTGGTGCTAGATCCAACTTGAAATGAGAGGTAACCAAAAAAATTTCCCATGAAATCTCTTTCGTACCCAATTCCTTAGAGACTAGTATTCTGATTAATCCAGAGTGGAAAAGGATAGAATCCACATCTTTAGATTTGGCCTATATCCTGTCTGACATTTTACCTATACTTCTCAACAAGTAATAAGGAACATTCATCTCAACCTTACCAGTAAAATGTGGCAACAAACTTATATGGTACTGGTACAAGGTGTTGAATCTCCCTTCACAAGTAAAATATCTCTGTATGATCTTCAGTAATCTGTCAAATTGTTCAATCAATTAACTCCTTCGCATACTTTTGGACAAATCATTGGCTTGATATTTAGGTTTAAAAAGATCTTTTGCATAGGATGAACACAAAGCCATGGATTTGAACCA
This sequence comes from Picea engelmannii, assembly GCA_009831015.1. Lineage (NCBI taxonomy): Eukaryota > Viridiplantae > Streptophyta > Pinopsida > Pinales > Pinaceae > Picea > Picea engelmannii. The sequence goes on along the minus strand of ML787845.1, from coordinate 57,894 downwards.
CCTTTCACCTATAATGGGGATCCCTGCTGTTGCTGTGATAGAGGCTTTAGTAACCTCAAAATCCAAATCACCAACATTGGTTTTCTTGCCATCAAACTATAGTGCAAACTGTCTTGCTACCTCTAGATGGCCTCTCTGCATGTTCTGATAGAAAGAGAGGCACCCTACTCTTTGAAAGGCCTCTCTTGCTATGGGTTCTATATCAAAAATATGCATGTCCACCAGTTATGTTCTGACCACCTTGCCACCTTTGTGTGTCTTCCTCGATTGAGGAGTCTCCATGGCTCAAAATGAGGGATTTTAAGAATTTTAAGGGATAGTAATGACCAGGAAGGATTTGAATAGGGATTATGTTGGGTATGTGTTATATTCTTTGCATGTGTGTGTGTGTGGGTGTGTCAGATATGACAACTGCATCTGACGATCCCTCGTACTAGTGCTTTTCTTGTGTCATGTGTGCTGGGCGGTTTCCTAGGGGGGTCCTACGGGGGGGCAGGTATTGTAACGCCCCCGACCATCAACCCCATGGTCAGGCCAATGCTACTACGTGGAAAAACACTTTTGTAACACATTATGCATTTTAATGAAGTTAAAACGCTTAATTACAGTTAAACACAAAATTACTGCTAGCATTTCAGAGTTAATGGAAATAACAATAATTCATATGCACAACAAAATATGTGATAACATTGCAAGAATAACAGGTATGCAATTTAATTAGTTATAGAATTACAAAACATAGTGACACTTATCTTTGAAACTGTCACGCACCACCAACTGCATGTAGACCTTCCATGAATTTCCCAGCCTTAGACCATGCTGCTCATAAAACTCAGTAGTAGGTCACCCCTGAGCTGGGACTAAGCTCCATCAGGTAAGGAATCCTAGGCTAGGTAAGTTTTACAGGAAGAATACACGTAAAAGAAGGAGGATTCTCTCCCAAGAACCACTTACGCCCACTTCCCACAGACTCTCCTTCCCCACATGCATGTCCCACCCCAGGACTATACACCTTCTCTGTCACCTAGACAGTCCTTCAGCTGCTAACCTCCCTTGCCTTGGGCTTCAGCAACAGACCGGACCGAAAATATCCAAGCTCTGTGGCCGCTACAGGGTTCCTTCCAGGAGCTCTCTTCTTCCTCCGCGCACTCTCTCACCTGGAGAGAATCACTCACAGGCTTGGTAAAACATGCCTCTTCAACAACAATCACCTCCCTCGCCTAGAGAGAGGTTACACACAGGTCATACAACCGGTTTCCTTAATCGTGTTCCTGTACAAAGCAGAAAAAAAACAACAAGGCTCAACAACAAACATACAACAACAACAAACCACACCCATCCAAGAACTGCATGGCCACCACAGTCAACTGGGACAACAAACATGGGTTTCCCAAACAAATGAAAGGCAGATGCTTCAACCCAACCAGGCTCAACAATTAAGGGACATTTGTTTTTACCAACCATCCATACAGAACAGACTCACGGTTCTGGGTTTCGGGGATGCGTGATAAGAAATCCATGTGAAGGTCAAACATAGACTTGACGGTTTTGACAGAGGGTGTACTGGCTCCTCCAGAAATCAACACAGGCCTTTTTGGTTTCAGAGTTGCATGAGGGTATTCTTGCAGAGATCATATAGGATTCCTGGTTCAGACAGTCGACGGTAGAATGGAGGAGGAACCCCCATCATGGCTCAACTCAACAGTTTTAACTGCATGTGCTTGGGTTGACACTTGTCACCCATGAAGCTCGTTCCTTCCCATTTGAAAGTCACTCGTCCTTCCAAAGAACTTAGGATAAAACATCACATTTAGACAACTTTGGAATAGTAATAATTTAATATTATTCTCAAGGGTTTAAGCCCCCTCAGCTTAGCCCCTCTTCCAACCTCTCAACCCCCTCTCCCTTACCCAGGATTTGTGGATGCTTAGTCTCCCATCACTCATTCATCGTGGTCGGTCCACATGAAGAGATGTTTTGTATTAATACTATGCATAATTACATGTACAAAAAAAAATCAGGCTCCCGGCCTTCAACACTTAGGCTCCCTGGCCTAATAACACATAAGCCCACTAGCTTATATGAATTGGCTCATCAGCCTATAAAACATAATTACAATTCATAATGCAAGCTTCATACTTCATAGACATTATTTACAATAGGGCTCGGCCTTGGGGACATTACAATCCCCTCCCCTTATTTTTGCACTGTCCTCAGTGCAACTTTACACTGCATCTGCAAGCTTTTCAAAATTTTCAAAATGATGCGGTTACTCTACCTGCATAACATATTCATGCTCCCATGTCGCATCCTCAAGACTGTACCAGGTCCACTGGACCTTTACAAGCCCTATAGCTCGATTTCGGAGCTATTTGTTTTTCCTGCCCAATATGCTCACAGGATGCACTTCTAGGACACCTTCTCGTTCCACCTGAATCACATTCCAATCGATAACATGATTAGCATCTGGTATATATTTTTTAAGCAATGAAACATGAAACACATTATGTACAGTCATGTATGTAGGTAATGCAACCATATATGCAACTGGCCCAATCCTTTCCAAGATTTCAAATGGCCCACAAAATCTGGCTGCTAACTTGGCGCAACTTCCCAGCTTTAGGGAACTTCTGTTAGCTTTCACTTTCAGGAAAACCTGATCACCCACTTTGAACTCTCTGTGGGTTTTGTTCTTATCATCATAACTTTTCTGCCTGTCCTGGGCAACTTTCAAAATTTTCTTAATTTTTATCATTTGGTCCTCCATCTCCTTGAGCAACTCTAGCCCAACTACTGTTCTATCAGTTGGATTATCCCAGCTCACTGGAGTATTCCACTTTCTTCCATAAAGTGCTTCAAATGGGCTCATCTTCAACAATGCATGATACCCATTGTTGTAGGCGAATTCTACCAAGTGTAGGTAGTCTTCCCATATTGATGGTTTGTCCATCACATACATTCTCAGTATGTCTTATATTACTCCATTCACCCTCTCTGTCTGTCCATTAGACTCAGAATGATAAGCTATACTAAAGTTCTGATTCATTCTGAATCCTTTGAACAATCATTTCCAGAAATTCGAGGTCAATTTCGGGTCTCTGTCGGACACAATCGTTTTAGGAATTTCGTGCAATCATGCCACTTCCCTTATGAAAATATCAGCAACATCTACTACCTTGTGAGTAGTTTTCAGTGGAATAAAATGGGCAGCTTTTGTAAGCTTGTCCACCAACACCATGATCAAATCATGTAGCTTGGTTGTTCTGGGCAATCCTGTAATAAAATCCATCATTACTACTTCCCACTTCCACTCAGGAATGGGTAAAGGTTGCAGCAACCCTGTTGGGTGCCTATGCTCAGCTTTAACTTTCTGGTACTCCATACATCTGGCGATGTATTCAATGATCTCTCTCTTCATACATAGCCAAAAGTAATGGCTCTTGATCGCTACTACTATTTTATGATATCCAAGGTGCCATGCATAAGGCACATTATGCATCTCCTGCAAAATCATCTATTTCAAGCACTGGACATTGGGTACAAAAATTTTATTCTTGTACAACAGTATTCCATTTGTTTCCAATTTATAAATTTCCATCTTCTGTGGCGTCTTACCCTACTATAGCTTGGCTACCAATTCTCTGTACTGCAGATCTACATTTAAAGCTTCCAGAATTCTGCTTTTAATATCAGTCTGATACATGCTAATGGTTGTAGCATGTAATTCATGCACCCTCCTGTTGAGTGCATCAACCACTTTATTCTCCTTTCCTTTGATATGCTTGATCTCAAAGTCGTACTCACACAGAAATTCCAGCCACCTACTTTGTCTAGCATTTAAGGTTGGTTGATCAAATAAATATTTTAGACTGTTATGGTCTGTTTTGAGTTCAAAACTCCTTCCCATGAGGTAATGCCTCCATTTCTTTAGAGCATGAACTATGGCTGCCAACTCCAAGTCATGGGTTGCATATTTCTTCTTGTGCTCTTTTAATTTCCTGGACTCATAATAGATTACAAATCTGTTCTGATTGAGGACCCCTCCCAGTCCTTCTTTGCATGCATCAGTGCATACTATGAAATCTGCATTTGTATATGCAATCCTCAGGATTGGAGCACTGGTTAATAGTTGCTTCAATCACTGGAAACTTTCCTCACATCCCTTTGTCCAGTGAAACTATTTCGCCTTTCTTTGTAAGGAAGTGATAGGGTGAGATATCTTGGAAAACCCTGTGATGAACCTTTTGTAATAGCCAGCCAATCCCATGAAGGATCTAACTTCCATTACATTCCTTGGCATTGACCATTCTCTAATGGATTCAATCTTCTTAGGGTCTACCGCTATCCCATCCTTCGAGATAATATGTTCCAAGTAATGGATCTGCTCCTGATAAAATGAGCACTTCCTCAGCTTGGCATACAGTTGGTGCTCTCTTAGCACCTGCAACACCATCCTCAAATGTTTTTCGTGTTCTTCTTCGGTCCTAGAATACACCAGAATGTCATCCAGGAAGACGATGACAAACTTGTCTAGATAGTCCCTGAATACTCCATTCATCAAGCTCATAAAAATAGCAGGTGCAGTTGACAGTCCAAACGACACCACTGTGAACTCGTAATGACCATACCTTGTTCTAAAGGAAGTCTTGTTGATGTATTCATATTTTATTCTTACTTGGTGATATCCCGATCTTAGATCTATTTTCGAAAAGACCTTTGCATCCTTCAATTGATCGAAGAGATCATCAATCCTCGGCAGAGGATACTTGTTCTTCACTGTTACTTTGTTCAATTTCTTGAAATCGATGCACAATCTTAGCGTTCCATCCTTCTTCTTTACGAATAGGACCGGGGCACCCCAAGGCGACACGCTTGGGCATATATACCCCTTCTTCAAAAGTTCTTCAAGATGCAGTTGCAACTCTTTTAGTTTTGGCGCACTCATCCTGTATGGAGCCTTTGACACTGGAGCTACTCCAGACATCAAGTTCATAGAGAAATCAATATCCCTTTTCATAGGTAGTCCATGTACTTCCTAGAATACATCTTCGAACTCTTTAAGTACCTCATGATCCTCAATACTTGACACCTTATCCTTAGGCGTTTCCCCCACATGGGATGCAAATAATTGACAGCCTCTTCTGTAGCACTTCTTCAGCTGCATTACTGAGATTTCTCTAACAGTAACAACTCTACGAATTCCTTGGATGACTCTCTGATTCCCTTCTTCATCTAAGCAAGTGAATGCCTTGTTTTGACAGTCCAAGATGGCATGGTGCTGGTCCAACCAGTCCATCCCAATTAGACAGTCATAAGAGCCTAACGGTAGAATGTTAAAAATGGCCTTTGTGCTCGGTCCATTCATGTCTATAGGACAAGACTTGACTAACTCCATGACTTTCCTCTTGGTTCCTGTAGCTAGTTGTACTAACCAAGAATTTTCATGTTTTCTTCTTATCAAATGAAAACTTTCTACCACTCTAGGGTCTATATAACTATGGCTAGCCCCTGAATCAACTAAAATAGTAAATGGTTGGTTTTTTATCATACCTTCTACTTCAATCATGTGCGATTGATACTCAGCTTGCTTGTTGTCCAGGGCTACATAGATCCTTGGAATTCTACTGTCCATGTCCTCCATTGTTTCAGCTTGCTGAACATTGTGGAGAACTCTTACTTTATGATTTCTGTGGGGGCAATATCTGTACCTATGGTTTTCTTTACAACCCGAACATTCCATAGGTGGCAGCCTTGACATTTGCCCACTCACTTCAAACTTCCTGGGCTCTCTAAGAGACGGTTATTCTTGAGGACTATTTCTAAAAAAAGGTGGTTTATTTCCCTTCTGCCTCTGTTCTTTCTTGAACTTTTTCTGGTCATCCGAAGCCTTCCGAAAGGTAGGATTTTCTCTTTGTTGTTCAAATAATCACTTCGCTCTTCTTATCACTTCTTCCATAGTCTTTGGGTCATCATACTAAATCTTATCCCCAATAGGAGGCGGTAATCCACTCAGGTACCTCTGAATATTGACAAACTCATCTTTGATGAACGAAACATACTTCAGTAATTCCAAAAACTTTCGTTCATACTCATCAATGGTCTTGTTGTCCAGCTTGAGTTCAAAGAAATCTTTCATCTTTCTATCATAATATCTTTTAGTTAAGTATTTCCTGTCAAAATACTTCTTGAATTCTTACCATGTGATGTCCCTTTCCCTGATGTGTTGCACCTTCACAAGTTGATCCCACCACATGGATGCCTTTCCCTTCAGTTGATACATGGAAATCCTGCCCTCTGCATGAGAGGAATAATTCTACAGTTGAAAGTATTTCCTCATACCCAGCAACCAAGTTTTGGCATCTTCCTCCTTCTTATGTTCTCCATCGAACATTGGAGGCTTGATCTTGTTCATTTCCCCTTTCAATTCATCCATCCCAGATCTCTTGTGCTTTCTGGTAGGAGATGGGCTTGTACTACTATGTGCTTCCCTACTGGAATGCTTTGGGGAGTGACGACGATGTCTGCTGACACTCCTCAATCTTCTTTTCCTCTCAAGGGTCCTGTGACTCTCTGTCTTGCTTGAGTCACTCTCCTTTTTCAATTTCTTTTCTATTCTTTCCAGATTCTTCAACATCCTTAAGTTGAATTCACCCTGCCTATCCCTGACTTTCATGAGCTTTCAACTATCATCTCGGTGAGACTGGGCATCTTTCTACAATCTTTCAATGATTTTTATCATATGTCCTTCCTTATCCATCTCTTTTCCTTTCCCATTAGAGTTTGACCCTTCGACTCCCAAGTTGACATTCCTTCCTTCTCTTTCATTCTCTAAATTAGAGGCAATCTGCACCTCTTCCATTCTCTTCTCTCAAGGACAACCCTATTTGGTTCTGGCACTTGCTAAGATTCTATAAACACACGTGTAGACAACAAGGATTTGTCAGGTCATCATTCTTAGCAAATTCCACACATTCAAAACCATTTCGATTTAAGAAAACACTTCGACTTTACAAAATTTTCGACTTCTGCTCAGCTCTGTAATTTTCAGGTGATAGCTCCCTCTTTCTCCCTACCCTCGTAACCAAAGGTCATGACCAATGCTAGAATACTAGGTGCTACTCGAGATTTCGACCTTTGAAGAGTTTAAGGTACACACATATATCTCTCAGAGTTTCAATTTATCGAATTCATGTAAATTGGGTGGATCGACAGTCCACGTTTTCCCAACATCCAATGGAAAAAAAATAAAAATCCACTACAGTTCTTCCGTCTTCAAAGATTTCGGGACTTCAGAACTTCGGGTTTCAGGTTTTCGGTAACTAGGAGTTCATGATGCAGCGACTCCAAATCTCTTGTCACTTCAATCCCTAAATTCTGATACACGAGTTCTTGTACGAGATCCAACAATCCTCCATGATTTGGATCTAACAGTCCAGATATTTTTAGAGTTTCGTGAACTGGGAGTTCACGATGCAACGACTCCAAATCTCTTGTCACTTCAATCCCCAAATTCCGATATGGAAATTCATGTATGAGATCAACGACTGTGAACCTCCCCTGATCTGATGGTCCATATCTCTCCTATGCTTACACCTATCAAGATCTTCATCCCTAACTTCCTCACTAGTTGGATAGATCTGATGGATCACGGGATTTTGGCACTTCTTCCTGAAAGCGCTCCACCGTCCGATTCTACCCTTGTTAATCTCTTTCGCGATTTGGGACTTGGAGTGACCAAGAATTTGTCCTACGCTCCAAGTTCATGATCCTTGAATTCATGAAATGATCCAATGGTTCAAACCAACCACGATCAATGACCCACGTTTATTCTGGATCCTAGGGTGGCGAGTTTCTCCATCCACTAACCACCTTGCAACTTCTGGCTATCTTACGGTCCTCACGATTTCGCGAGTTCTCCACAAAGAATTCTGACCATCCAACTCTGCTTCTCAAGGACTTCTGGCCAATGACTTGGTACCCTCCTTTTTAACTTTCATCTACTTGATCCAACACTTCTGGTGTGGATTTCTCTCTCTCCCTGTGGCCATATACCACACTGGCTGTAGTTTTATAAAACCGCTATACCTCCTGAGCTTGTAACACGGTCAAGTAGTCCCTTGACACTCAGAAACATTATGAAGTCTGAAATTAGTCCCCTAGACACAATTTCTTCTCAAACCCTCGGTCCAAAGACCACTTATCCGGCTCATCTAGGTTGAACGTTAAAACCAGGCTCTGATACCATACTGTAATGCCCCCGACCGTCAACCCCACGGTCGGGCCAATGCTACTACGTGGAAAAACACTTCTGTAACACATTATGCATTCTAATGAACTTAAAATGCTTAATTACAGTTAAAAATAGAATTACTGCTAGCATTTCAAAGTTAATGGAAATAACAATAATTCATATGCACAAAAAAATACATGATAACATTGCAAGAATCACAGGTATGCAATTTAATTAATTACAGAATTACAAAACATAGTGAAACTTATCTTTGAAACTGTCACGCACCACCAATTGCGTGTAGACCTTCCACGAACCTCCCAGCCTTAGACCACACTACTCATCACTCTCAGCAGTAGGTCACCCCTGAGTTGGGACTAAGCTCCACCGGGTAAGGAATCCTACGCTAGGTAAGGTTTACAGGAAGAATACATGTAAAAGAAGGAGGATTCTTTCCCAGGAACCACTTATTCCCACTACCCATAGAATCTCCTTCCCCACATGCCTATCCCACCCCAGGAGTAAACACCTTCTCTGTCACCTAGATGGTCCTTCAGTTGCTAACCTCCCTGGCCTTGGGCTTCAGCAACAGACCGGACCGGAAATCTCTGAGATCTATGGCAGCTACAAGGTTCCTTCCAGGAGCTCTCTCCTTCCTCCATGCACTCTCTCACCTGGAGAGAGTCTCTCACATGCTTGGTAAAACCTGCCTCTTCAACAACAATCACCTCCCTCACCTGGAGAGAGGTTACACACAAGTCATACAACTGGTTTCCTTAATCTCATTCCCGCACAAAGTAGAAAAAAAACAATAAGGCTCAGCAACAAACATACAACAGCAGCAAACCATACCCAACCAATAATTGTGTGGTTGCCACAGTCAACTGGGACAACAAGCATGGGTTTCCAAAACATATGACACACAGATACTTCAACCCAACTAGGCTCAACAATTATGAGACATTCGGTTTTCCCAACCATCCATATAGAACAGACTCATGGTTATGGGTTTCGGGGATGCGTGATAAGAAATCCACATGAAGGTTGAACACAAACTCGATGGTTTTGACAGAGGGTGTACCGGCTCCTCCAGAAATCAACACATGCCTTTTTTGTTTTAGAATTGTGTGAGGGTATTCTTGCAGAGGTCATACATGATTCCCGGTTCAGATAGTCAATGGTAGAATGGAGGATGAACCCCCATCATGACTCAACTCAACAGTTTTAACTGCATGTGCTTGGGTTGACACTTGTCATCCATGAAGCTCGTTCCTTCCCATTTGGAAGTCACTCATCCTTCCAAAGAACTTAGGATAAAACATCACATTTACACAACTTTGGAATAGTAATAATTTAATATTATTCTCAAGGGTTTAAGCCCCCTCAGCTTAGCCCCTCTTCCAACCTCTCAGCCCCCTCTCCCTTACCCAGGATTTGTGTATGCTTAGTCCCCCATCACTCATTCATCGTGGTCGGTCCACACACAGAGATGTTTTTTATTAATACTGTGCATAATTACATGTACAAAAAAAAAATCAGGCTCTTGGCCTTCAACACTTAGGCTCCCTGGCCTAATAAAACATAAGCCCACTAGCTTATATGACTTGGCTCACCAGCTTATAAAACATAATTACAATTCATAATGCAAGATTTATACTTCATAGACATTATTTACAACAGAGCTTGGCCTTGGGGACATTACAGGTATGCCCCCCCCTAGTTACATGTAGTGTTCGAGGCAGCGCCTTGAAATTTGTTTTTGGGTGGTTTTTTCTATTTTTAGCGGTTTACTAAAAATAATGTAGGTTTTAGGGATTAGGGTTTTGGTATCTATGGAATACCTAAAAACATTGTATATATTGTATAGTGAATGGTGAAATTTGATATAATGAATATAAGAAAGGTTTTCCCGGTTGAGGGTTTCCGGTATAAATCTCTGTGTAGTATGTGAATGAGCCATTGATTAAATTATGTTTTTCTTAAGAATATATATGCATTGCTTTACTTCATAGGTTGAAAACTTACATGTAGTATCAAAGCTTGTTTTTGGCTTCAGAGGGATGCCTTTGTTGTCGAGGGTTTGGCTCGGTCTTGATAGATCAAGTTTATCTTGGGTCTGTGATAAACCTGGGTTTAGTTGGAGCTTTTGCAGTGAAGATTCGAGTATATAAAGAGGAATGGCGAGATCATATAGAATCGATATAGAGAAGTTCAACGGTAAAAACTTTGAGCTATGGAAGCTCAAGATGGAGGACCTTCTTGTAGACAAAGAATAATGGATCATGGTGGATCCTGGTACACAACCTACCGGTACACCGTCTACTAGCACATAGGCTATTGTACACAACCTAATAGTACACCAACTACTGGTATGTTGAAGGAAGATTGGGAGAATTTGGACAGAAGAGCAAGGAGTACTATTCGACTCTGCCTGGAAGATTCGGTTTTGTTGAATGTCTCAGGAGAATATATAGCCAAGGAACTATGGGATAAGTTGGGGAATTTGTATCAATCAAATTCCCTGGTAAACAAGTTGTTTCTTCAAAAGAAGTTGTATCAGCTTAGGATGGAAGATGGAGATTCTGTGACAGAACATCTAAATGCCTTTAATACTCTGGTAAGTCAACTTGGATCTGTTAATATTATGATTGCAGAAGAATATAAGTGTATTACTTTGTTATGTTCTTTTCCAAACTCTTGGGATAATCTGGTTGTAGCAATTGGTAGTACCACTCAATCTACATTGAAGTATGAGGATGTAGTTTCATCCTTGTTATCTGAAGAGATGAGGCAAAAAAGCATGGATGGTCACAACACAGATGCTTTATTTGTAAGAGGGAATACCCAAGACAGGAACCCTGGAAAGCCTTCGGGGTGGATATCTAAATCTATAGGTAGATATAAGTCTCTAGGAAAATCTTTGAGGAAATGTTGGAAGTGTGGTAAAACAGGGAATATAAGAAATATTGCAAGTCTAAGAAGGTTGAAAAACCAAAGGGATGTGATAGTACCTCTTCCATAGAGGAGAAAACCTCCAATGAAGAAGGAGGTGATGTTTACCTAGCATCTACAAGTACACATGCAAACCGTGATGTATGGTTGATCGACTCAGGTGCGTCATACCATATGACTTCTCATAGGGAGTGGTTCTCTGAATATGAAAAATATGATGGTGGTGATGTATTCCTAGGAGATGACTCGACAACAAAAATATTTGGACGTGGAAGGGTTAAGTTGCTACTAAAAGATGGAAGGATTAGAACTCTCCCTGGGGTTCTGCACATTCCAAAACTAGTCAGGAACCTAATATATGTAATCAATATGGATGATGCAGGAGTGGATACTGTATTTGGAAAGAGCACTTGCAAGATGGTACGAGGAGCAATGGTGTTGATGAGGGGATTTCAGTGTGGAACTCTGTACAAGTTGTTGGGAAGCACTTATACTAATGGGTGTAACAGTTCTATTGTCCTTGAGCAGACAAATAAAGAAGACAAGACAAATATCATCCCTGAAAAGAAGACCATGTTGTGGCATCAAAGACTGGGGCATATTGGAGAAAAGGGCCTTCGAACACTACACGGTAAAGGCATGGTTGAAGGTATGTCTAATTGCACTATGGATTTTGATTTATGTTAACATTGCATATATGGTAAACAGAATCGAGTAAGATTCCCATCTGGTGCTACAAGAGAAAAGGGGATATTAGAGTTGATACACAGTGATGTGTTTGGACCTGTTCTTGTTCCATCCCTAGGTAAAGTTGTGTATTATGTTTCATTCATAGATGATTTTTCAAGGAACACATGGATTTATTTTCTTAGAAAGAAATCTAAGGTATTTGATAAATTTAAAGAGTTTAAGGCTCTGGTAGAAAATCAGACAGAGAAGAAAATAAAGGTATTGAGAACAGATAATGGTGGATAATTCTGTGGAAATGAATTTGAAGAATTATGTAAGAAGTGTGGTATAGCAAGGTAGAAGACTACTCCATACACTCCTCAACAGAATGGATTTGTAGAAAGGATGAAAAAGACACTGATGGAAAAATCAAGGAGCATGCTCAGAGGTGTCGGGTTAGGATAAGAATTATGGGCAGAGGTAGTGGGTACAACATGTTACCTGGTCAATCGATCACCCTCATCAACGTTGGATGATAAAACTCCACATGAGGTATGGTATACAAAGAAACCCTCTCTTCAACATCTTAGATTGTTTGGTTGTGATTCTTATGTACATGTTCCAAAGCAAAATAGGAGTAAGCTGGATAAAAAGGCTAAAAGGTGTATCTTTATTGGTTATAAAGATGGTGTGAAAGGTTATAAGCTTTGGAACCTAGAAACCAAGAAGGTTGTTTACAGTTGAGATGTTGTTTTTAGAGAGGTAAAAGATGTGTCCAAACAGGAATTCCTACCAACGCAAGACGAACCTAAGAAAATAGAGCTTGAGTTGGATGATGCAAAATCGGAATCATCTGAAGAAGAGGAAGCAGAAGAAGAAGAAGAAGAATAACCTCATACCCCAGTATTGAGGAGATCAGTGAGAGATAAAAGGAAACCAGAAAGGTATAGTCCACCTGATTTTTGTTCCAATTTTGCTTTATCTAGTACTGATGATGATCCCAAAACTATCAGGGAAGAAGTGAATTCAGAGGATAGTAAACTTTGGAATAAGGCTATGGTTGAAGAAATGGATGCATTGGATAAGAATGAGGCATGGGATATAGTTGAGTTTCCATCTGGAAGAAAATCAGTTGGTAGCAAATGGTTGTTCAAGAAGAAGTTTAATGCACAAGGTAAAGTGGAGAAATACAAAGCTCGGTTAGTAGCAAAAGGTTATTCCCAGGTAAAAGGAATTGACTTTGGTGATATTTTTTCTTCTATTGCTAAGTTAACTTCTATTATATTTCTTTTATCTATTGCTATTGCTTTTGATATCTAAGTGGAACAAATGGATGTGAAGACAATATTCCTACATGGGGATCTAGAAGAAGAAATCTACATGAAGCAACCAGAAGGATTTGTAGTGAAGGGAAAGAAAGGGCTAGTCTGTAAGCTAAATAAGTCACTATATGGTTTGAAGCAATCACCTAGGATGTGGTACCAAAAGTTTAACACATACATCCTTGGCTTGGGATTTGTAAGAAGCAGGGTTGATCACTGTGTATATTCCAAGTAGGTTGGTAATCACTTCATTTACGTAATGTTGTATGTTGAAGACATGTTGTTGGTAGGAAATAGCATGGATGTTATCAAGGAGGTGAAATCGTAGCTATCCTCCAAATTTGATATGAAGGATCTCAGTGCTGCTAACTTCATTCTGGGAATGGAGATTAAAAGAGATCATGCAAACATGAAACTCTGGTTGAATCAGAGAAAATATGTTGAGATGATATTGTAGAGGTTTAATATGCATGGAAGTAAACTGGTCAAGGTTCCTATTCCTATAGGTGTAAATTTATCTGTAGATCAATATCCCAAGACACGGGAAGAAGAAGAGGACATGTCCCATGTTCCATATGCCAGTGAAGTTGGAAGTTTGATGTATGCAATGGTTTGTACCAGATCATACATTGCACATACAGTGGGAGTTTTGAGCAGGTATATGTCAAAACTAGGGAAGGAGCATTGGAAAATAGAAAAGAGGGTCTTCAGGTATCTTCGTGGCACCTCTAGTTATGTATTGTGCTACCAAGGAAGACCAGGATTGGACAGAGTGGTGGACATACATGGCTTTGTTGATGCAGACTAAACTGGAGATATAGATCATAGAATATATACAAGTGAGTATGTGTTTAACCGATTTGGAGGAGAAATCAGTTGGATGAGCAAAAGACAGGTTGTAGTAGCACTCTCAACTATAGAAGTTGAATACATGGCAACCACTCATGCAAGCAAGGAAGTAGTATGGTTACAAAGATTGTGTTCATGTATTGGGTTGGTATAACAAGAAGTGAGATTATATTGTGACAGTCAGAGTGTAATCTTCCTGGCAAAGAACCCATCTTATCATTCGAAGACAAAGCATATTGATGTTCAGTATCACTTTGTAATAGGTTGAGGAAAAGAAGGTGTTGCTGGAAAAGGTTGACACTTTGAAGAATGTTGCATATTCATTGACAAAGTCTGTGAGAACAGAAAAGTTCTCCTAGTGTAGAGTAACAATGGGCATTTCTTCCTTGGATTGTTGACTATATAATCCACTGGACCCCTGGATGCAAAGAAAACAACAAGTGGGAGAATCTTGGGTATGTGTTATATTCTTTGCATGTGTGTGTGTGGGCGCGTCAGATATGATAACTACGTCTGACGATCCCTTGTACTAGTGGTTTGCTTGTGTCATGTGCACCAGGCGCTTTGGGGGTCCCAGGGGGGGTAGGTATGCCCCCCCTGGTTATGCACAATGTTCGGCATCGGGCGTAGCCTGCGGTAGCGCCCCAATTTTTTTTTTTTTGGCAGTTTTTGCTATTATTAGCGGATTTTTCTATTTTTAGCGGTTTACTAAAAATAATCTTGTTTTTAGGGATTAGGGATTTGGTATCTACGAAATACCTAAAAACACTGTATATATTGTATAGTGAATGGTGAAATTCAATATAATGAATATAAGAAAGGTTTTCCCGGTTGAGGGTTTCCGGTATAAATCTCTGTGTACTATGTGAATGAACCATTGATTAAATTTTGTTTTGCTTAAGAATCTATATGCATTGATTTACTTCATAGGTTTAAAACTTACAGCTTCAAATAGATAAGGTTGACTCTTTAGACAGATTGATGCTAGTAATCCAAGCTAGACTTTTTAGGAATTAAACTCTTAGGCTTGTACAAGTATTCTAGAGTGTAAACAGTGAGGAGGTAGTCCAAATTTGGCCCTCTACAATTGAGTGAAATGCCAAACCCCAAGGTGAAAAGAAGCAAGGAAAACAGAGGTTGTTTGAGCAGTGCCTCTGGGTAGCGCAACACATACACAGAGGATAGGCTATTTACAGGATTGCAACTTTAATGGTTAAAGCAAGCAATAGTGATCAGACCATAGATACAAAAAAAGAGATTTACAGGTCCAAAGAGGAGAAAAACAAGGTTACCATGCAAATATGGATCCCTTACTACTGTGCAAGCTTAGCAAAATGGAAACCCGAGCACAAATTTCCTATGAAAATTAATATGCAGAGGAGGTAAAATGGGAAACCTGTGCAATGGACACCTGTTGAGATCTTAAACGCAATCTTAGGATGAACTTTGAGAAAACCTCAGCCTTGGAATATCTCTCAGCATCGGATTTGGTTGACATGCAGTCGCCTGATCAGAACTTAAGAATTTGCGTAGCGCATCACTGTTGAGTCTTTCAAATTAGAAACCGTTACCAATGCTCATAAATGCAAGATCTTTGAAGGCATCTTTAACCAACTTCTGGCACTGAAAACAAGGGACCTGACATCAGTCGTGGCAATCATGGCTCGAGGTGGAAGTGTGATGAACGTGATAGGTTCTATGGAACTTCCTGATGAGTAGGAAGTGCATCCACTTCAAAATGTTATTAGAAAGGTAAGCGAGGACGTTGAGGTATTCCTATGAGGTCATGAGTGAGGAGAGAGGAGTGTCACATCAATCTAGTCATGGGAGGGATCGACCTAGGGAAAAATCATGAAGGGGACCAAAATAAAACATGAGATAGAAATGGTTTAAGGATCAAAAATCAATTTGAGGATCAAATTAGAGATAAGACTTAAAAACTTTAATCATCCAAGGGGTCCTACCAATCACAAATTTTAAAGGGATGAGACCTTAAATGAAAAAATTAAAATCTAAGTCTTAAAAAAGGATTGAAAACAAACTAAAAAGACCCAAGGCAATTTAGTGTGATAACATTGGCTCCATAGGGGATGGATGCCCCCTGTGGGCTGCCAAGAATGAGTAGATATAGTGCCTTATCCTAGGGCTATGGGGTCAGTTATTGAAACAAAAATTAAAAGAGAATGATATTTACAATGACATGAAGAGCCACTCAAGTCTCAAGCAAAGTACGTTTTCCGAAAATGCCAATTGACAGGGCCACCAAAAACCTCTTCATTCTCCATATTATGCAACTTGAAAGTGTTATTAGAGACTAGCTTAGAGATTTTGAAAGGACCGATCCATAAAGATTCAAATTTATCATGCTTGCCTTTATCCTGCTTCAGTGCATCCCATTTGAGCATCAGATCACCCAATTGAAAGTCCTCTGTGTTCACCTTTTTGTCAAAAGCCTACTTAATCTTCAGTTCATGGTCAGTTGCTTTGTCTACAATCTTCTTCGGGGTCTGTTGCACTTCAATCAACTGTTGAATCCTTCTGATCATATGATTGGGTTCCCCTTGATAATATTGGAAGAATTTTGCCACAGATAAGGCAAGATGAGAAGGAAAAATTTCCTCAACTCCATATACCAGTTGGAAAGGGGAAAGTCCCAAGGACCTTTTCACTGTCACTCTGTCAGCCCATAGAGCTAATTTGTGTTTCAAATACCACGCCTTTTTGTTATCCTCTAACATCTTTTTAATGATCTTTATAATGATTTTGTTCGAGGATTATGCAAGCCCATTTCCCTGTGGATAGTAAGGGATGGAATGAATCAAAGTGATCCCAAACTATTCACAGAATTGAATTAATGGTTCATCCTTGAATCATCATTATCAGTGACGATTCTGTCAAGACACCCAAACCTTGCTATGATATCTTCCAGGAGACCAATGATCACTTTATGTGAATCATTCCTTGTGGGAATAGCTTCGATCCATTTAGTAAATTAATTTGTAGCAGTCAATATCCATCTATGTTGACCACTAGAAGCGGTATGGATTTCCCCAATAAAATCTAGGCCCCACTGCTGGAAGGGTCCTGAGGCTTCCACAGGCTTCAATGGAAAATAATTAAGCTCCTTATTTCTAGAGAACTTCTGACACTTAGCACAAGCTCTGATCTTATCACAAACATCAGTGAAAAAAATGGGCCAGAAGTACCCAGCTCTAAGGATCTTGTATGCCGTGGTTCTCCAATAATGATGCCCCCCACATAAATTGTCATGAAAATCAGACATAATCTTTTGGGCTTATTGGGGATCTAGGCATCTCAAAAGAACTCCTAATGGATCCTTCCAATACAAAATTTGATCAACAAGGCAGTACTTTATTGATTTGAGTTTTAAGTCCCTCACCTTGTTCTTTTCCATACCACTTGGGGGCTGTAAATTTTGCAGAAAAAATATAATGTCTTTGTACCAACTGCAATTTTCCAATGTAGAAATGAATTGAGGACCTTTATCATTCATCTCAGCCTGCTAATTTTCTGAACATGAGTGAATGAAATTCACCCCTAATGCTGAGCAATTTGATTCATCCAAGAGCTTGGCCAAACCCTGGCCTTTAACCAATTTTGTGGGCCTAATCTACAAATCAAATTCAATTAGTTTAGCAATCCACTTGCTTCTTTTTCAGTCTATATCAAGATGAATAAGAATTTCTTTTATAGCAGCTAATGGAACACAAGAAATAACTCTTGAATGCAGGACATAAACTCTGAAGGACTTAAGATATTTAACCAATGCTTAGGATTGTTTGTCCATAATGTCATACTTTAGTTCTGCATCTCTCAATTCCCTACTGAAAAAGGTGATGGATTTCTCTAACCCTTCAACATTATTTTATAATAGGATTGATGCTACTGTATCAAAAGAAGAAAAATAAAAAATAAGAAAGTCCTTAGAGTAGTCGGGGCTGACACGAACTGGGGATTTTGTTAAGGCTTTCTTTATTTTATCAAAATAATCATGGGCCTCAGCAGTCCATTTGATTTCACTATCCTTCCTCATCATGGCTATGATATACTTAACTAACTCAACAAAATTTGACACAAATCTTTTCAAAAATTTGATTTTTCCTAGAAAAGATTTTACCTCCTTTTTAGATCTAGGGAGTGACAAAGTTTGTATAGCCCCAACCCTGCTGGAATCAATCCTTAACCCTTCAGCTAACATGATATGCCCCAATAATTTTCCTTCTTTCATGGCAAACAATGATTTTTTCGGATTCAAAGAGAGGCCAATTTTTTTGCATTTCAAGAAAACCTTTCTTAAATGATCACAGTGTTCCTTATCAGACTAAGAATACATAGTTATGTCATCTAAATAGATAACAACAAACTTATCCTTTTCTCCAATAAATGCTATGCCCATAACTCACTAAAAAGTTGTCCATGCGTTCATCAAACCAAAGGGTAGCTTGGCGTACATAAATGTCCCCCAAGGAGTGGTAAAGGTCGTCTTCTCCCTGTCTTCTGGCAAAACAGATACTTGATTGTATACAAAAAATCTATCAACCATAGACATCCTGGTTGATCTTGTCACCTTCTATAATATGTGTTCCATCTTGGGTAAAGGATAATTATCCTTCTTTGATCTTCTGTTTAGATTTCGGAAATCAACACAAAGTCTGATTTCTCCATTCTTTTTTCTTACTAGGACCAAATTTCCTACCCATTCAGAATACCTCAAAGGAATGATAATTTTTTCATCTAAAAGATTCTTAACTTCTTTCTCCATGACAGGCAGCAACATAGGATTGATTTGCCTCAACTTTTGCCTGAAGGGTTTGGTGTTTTCTTTTAATGGAATCTTGTGCTCTATTATGCTTGTGTCATAAGTTTTGAGATCTTCATAATTCCAAGAGAATACATCAACAAATTCTTTCAACAACTTAGTATATTCTGCCCTCTGCTTTTCTGATAGGCTACTTGACAGTTTGACATATTTTGGATCCCTTTCAATGCCCACATTGCACTCAGTTATATCTGCATCATCAGTGGATACCTTCCCTTTCAATGCCACATCATTCTCGTCAAATAATCTTTCCAAAGGAACACCTTTGGTATAGGATTACTTTGAAGCTGCACAATATGATGATTAGAAATTTTATTGAGGAAAACATCAGCATGAGGAGTGACTTCTGAATCATGATCCTAATCAATGTCTAATGCAAAAAATTCATCAACAGTCTCAAGAAAAATTTTAAGTTCTAAATCATCTTCGAACACCTTCCAATATTTTACATTGTATGGTATAGAAGGCTTGTATTTGAATTCTACATCATACTTGATTTTTGGTGGTATAGGAATTATGAAGTTGCTTGCTGATATAGCCAAAGAATCAGTCATAGTATTCTCTTCTCTAGGAATGAATGATATATTAAACGTAGAGAAAAAATTGTCCACCAAATCTCACACTTCATTTCTGTAAGATCTAAGCCTAGGATGCTTTTTCTGATAAAGATTTTTAATCTGATGGACTATCGATTCAGCATCCCCAAATACTGACAGATCTCCTATCCCCATGTCTTTAGCTTCCCTCAAACCCAAGACAAGAGCCTCATACTCTGCCACATTATTAGTAGTCTCAAATTCTAGTTTATATGACAAAGATATAGTTTCTTGAGTTGGTGAGACAAAGATCACCCTAGCACCAGCACCAACACCTTCCTTGGAAAAGGCTCCATCAAAGAAAATCTTCCAGACAAAAGTGGTTAGAGGAGGCTCTTCAGAAAATTTAATGGACTTTTATTTTATTTCTAATGGGGCTTTTGGGGCATCAGTGAGCTGCAAAATACTAGATCCCAGATCTGTATCAAAAGAAAAAACAGGGTGATTGGTGGGATTTGCCTCATCACTAATGATGTAATCCAATTGAGCTTCCCTGTAAAGTCTTCTATGCTCTCCCCCAAAAACAGGAATAGTAGCATAAGAGAGATCCATATGCAAGGCTCCCCCAAGTCTTTTTATCCAGTATCTTGACAAGAGCATACCAAAATTGGGGGGGACTTCAACAACTATGATATCCATAAGTATACTCTTCATGGGAAGCTAAAATAAGGTCACCACCATATCCTTAATGACTCCAATACACTTGAATTTTCTGAAGTCAAAAGAATATAAGTCATGATAGGTATTTGTGACTTCTAACCCAAGTTCATCCATAATAGATTTTGGCATAAGATTGTGGGATGCCCCTGAATCCATGAGACAATTGTGTAGCACCTTATCATGTATATTCAGTGAAGTATAGAAAGGTGGGGATGAGTCATCTCTGTCTTCTATCAAATGACCTAAAATCACTATTGGTTTTTCATCTTGCAGATTTATGGAATCAGTGGCATTTGGAGATGATTCTGGTTGTAACATTTTGGATAAATATTTTTTAAAATACATATTTTTTATCAATTCCAAAAACAGTACAGGGATCTTTATTTTCTGGATCTCATTCTCAAAACTGAAGGAAGGGGAAGGATTCAAAATCTCTTTGGTTTCAGGAGGAGGATATCTGATCAGAACTTGTGAGTTTTGAGATTCTTTTTCCTTGCTTCTCACTATCACAACCTTGGTAGAATCTTCTTTTGAACAGGATGATTAAGGGCATCAGTTTTTTCTACATTCTTCTTAGATCTCAGATTATATCTACTAGGATTTTCCTTTGATTTATCTCTCTTGCTTAACTCATTAATTTGAATATCCATTAAAGATTTCTCATAAGAGGATTGAGTCAAGTGTGGGGATGGGGAAGTATCACCTAAGCAGTGAATCTCATGATCATCTTCAACCTCCTCTTCTTCGTCATCAGCAACTAAATTATTTTGCAAAGGATCTTGTGCCCTCTGATCATCTCTCTCTCTATTTCTAGGATCCCTAGGAAAGATTTGGGGAGCATTATTTGGTCTCCTGTAGTTACCTTTGTTATCATTGTTTTGAGCATTTCTATATGTTTGTTTCCCTTCTGATTTTAATTTCTCAATTTCAGTGGAGAGAGATTTTACTAATTTGGTCAGCTCATCTACTTGAGAATGGACAACAGAGGAATCATAATTTGAAGATTCAGCTTTGTTTTTTCTCCTATCCCTATCAGATTTCCCTCTGAGCTTATTTGATGCCACTATGTTGGATTCTACCTCTAAGGCAAAATCTTGCATGTGAACCAAAGAAGGTGACCTTCTTTCTCTCAAAATGAGGCAGAATTCAGAATCAAATGCACTGGCATAAGTTATTTTTTCCATGGTTTCAGTGGGTTTGATCTCATCAGAGATCTTCTTGTACATTTTTTAAAATCTTTTAGAAAAGTCAGAGACAGACTCTCCTTCTTTCCTTTTCAAAGATCCAAATTCGGTGATGTAGTACAAAAAATCCTTTCTGTCACCCCAATGCCTCAATACCAGTAATGGATCTAGGGGCTAGACCCCTGAACCACTTCCTAGCCTCACCAAATAGGATTTGGAAGAAAACTCTCATCCAAACATCTTAATTTTCAATATTTTGGTTATCTACATAGTTGTAGAAAGCAACAAGATGTTCCTCAACTGTTACATCTTCTTCTCCCATGAACTTAGGCATGTATTTAAAATAATATCTAGGGGGAAGAGCATTCAGTGGCTGAGGTAAGAGTAGAGGATCATATCTTTCAGCCACTATGGAATCCATCCTATTTGCAGGGGGTTAACAACTGCCATTTGATTTTGGATTCTTGGTGAAAAATAAGGAGAAGGAGACTTGACTGTGTGCAGAGTTGGAGATGAAGGAACAGATGAAGGGGGGGTTTCAGTTTTCACAATAGAAGGTTGAGTCTAGGAAGAGGATGGTAAGGCCTGAGAGGGAGATGAAGTTCCTACTTCTTTGGCAGCAAATTTTTTAACAGAAAGAGGTGTAGCAAAACCTAAAGTAGGGAAATATTCAAAACTATTAAGACTGAAACACTTCTCAATATCAGGGGAAGAGAAAATATCAATGTTTTCTTCTTTCAATTCAGTTTCAAAGAAAGAGTATTCAACAAGAAACTCTTCAAAATCAATTTTTTTAGATACTTCAGTAGAAGATAAAGGAATCTTACTTGATAAAATAGCTAGAGTATCAAGAGTGGAATCATGCAACTGACCAGAAGCACTTGTAGCAGCAACTTAAAAATGTTTTTGGGAAGATTTTCCCTTCTTGATTATCTTCTCTGGTTCAGCCTTAGGTGGTACCAAAGGTAGTTGTGGATTTGATCTCATATGTCTGCCTTTAGGTGCCAGAGTTGAAACAATGGAGTCGCCAGGTGCAGTCTGCAATCTTCGAAATACTGAGTTTTACTGCACCTTTAGAACTAGAATACTGTGTCATTTTAATCCCAAGGAAAAGTATTAAAATCATTCCCCGACAACGATGCCAATAATGTTAGCACTAGGAGTCACCTTCGAATTGCATGGAAGCCAAGCCCAGTACCCATCAAGTTATAAGTGAATGTAAGGTTGTTTAAAGGGTCAAATGGAAAAGGACTTTAGTGATAATGTTCTAACTCAGACAACAGGGCTAGCATACACCAACAATTAAGGTCTTGGTTAATTTCAATAAGTAGTTTGGGAATAAGTGTGAATAGAGGGAAGAATTGAATGAGAGAAGTGTAGGGGATGTTGTAAACATCAGGTCAACAAGAGCCTAAGGAGGAAATCTTATTAACACAAGATCTTCTTGAACTGAGAAACTAAGGAAGCTAACTAAACATCATGATAACATAATGATCAAACATCCATCATAAAATCACCATATTCATTCATGTGAATCATTCAAAGCATGAACATTTAGCATCAAAAGCAAATAAACTGAAAGAGAAGTTGGTTTCTATTAGTCAAAAAGTCTTAAGTCCAGTACATCACTAGATCACAGTTACTTCATCAAAATATTAAAGTATAAGGGAGCCTTGCTCAACCATCCAAACCTACCAGAGAAAATGATCTATCTATTTATTACAAAAGGGAGGCAACAGTTGGAGGTACGAGTTGGCCCCCTTCCGTTGAAAAACTATAAACATTTATTTTCTCTAACAACTTATATAACCATCTATACTATAAAACAGGAAAATGTTGGTGACTAATCCAACTGAAATTCAAACTGAATTGATTCCCTTTTGTTGCACAGTTCCTTGTTTTCCATGTGTCCTTCAAAGCATGTGGTTGTCTCCATAATGCCAGTTGTTACTTCTCCATCCTTCTTCATTATCAATTTATCCAAAAGTTGTTAGCTTGGTCCTCCTAGATCCTTGGTCTTTATTGGTAGCTTCCTTGGGTAGAAAAACTAGGTAGCGCACTACAAGGAGAAAAGGTAGCGCCTGTAGGTAGCACCTCTGTGTTGCGCCTCTGTGCCAACCTTTACCCTCTGTGAAATATTCAATAGCTCCATTAGGTAGTGCTTCTGTATTGCACCTGTGTGCCAATTATTTTCCCTCTGTGAAATATTAGGTAGCGCCACTTACGTTGCGTCTGTGTGTAGGTTTGGGTAGCATTACAAAAATGTAGCGCCTACAATCCTTGAACATGTGCAGAGTAATTTATGGTTTTTCATGATGAAAAAACCGTTTTAATCAAGAGCCTTGACTGCACAATAGGTAGTTCCTTCTACCAATGGGGAAGCTAGCACTTAGTAAAAAAACCAAAACCCAAATAGTTAAGTACTTAGAAGCCTATATCGATGGTAGAGATAATATTTGCATATTGGTTAACCCTCCCAAAAAGATGCATCCTCAAAAATGGGGCTTACCCTTACCAATTATTTTGTCATTTTGACACTTAACCTCATACTCTTTCTGGTAGAAAGAGGATCTTCAATTGACACAAAAGACTTCTTATTCTTACCATTGACATGCTTCTTTGGTGTAGTTGTGCTCTCCTTAGCTGTTGGTTTTTGATATTCAATGGCATCTTCAACCAACACCTGTAGATTTCTTTGGGCTACCTCATCTTGAAAATTCTTCAGCTCTACCTTTATCTTCATCTTCTGAGATTGGAAGCCTTTGTTCTACTTGTAGAGATTCCTTAGTTGTCTATGAAGGGGCTGGGCCCTCCTTGCTACAAATCTTTCCAAGTCAAGTGTGTGACTGTAACCATCCATGATCTCTTTCATATGAGCCAAGTTTACCTTATCTTCTGCTTCAAGACAAGCTATTTATTTTCTTGCATCTCTAATCTTCTTGATAAGTCTTTTGTAGGTCTAACTGTCAGGAGGAACAGTGGCATGTATAGGCTCACTAGGATTTTTCTCAAACTCCTCTTCCTCATACATGGGAAGTTTCTTATCTAACTCATAAGATTCCTTGATGACTTTGCTTTTATTCTTCTTTCTCAGCACAGGGGTTTCATCCTTTCTTTCAATAGGCTTCCCAATGCCTTTCTCAGAGGTTTCATCTTTACTCTCCAAAGGTATTTTAGTACCTTTATCCTTACCAATCTGTACATGGGTTTCTTGTTTCCCTTTAGTAGGATGGGAACTACCTCTACCCTTCTTCCTATGAATAATGGTTTCTGATTTTTCCTCCACAGGATTTTCAATGTTCTTACCCTTCTTCTTTTGAATAGGGGGATCAACTAAGGACTTCTCTTTGAAAACCTCCTTAGGAATTGATGACCTTGTGAAAGGTATTTTACCTTTGATTTCAACTACTAGAGGAGAAGAGGGAAAGAGAGGCTTCTTCCCTTTCCTGGATGGAGATTTGGTAGAAGAATGCACCTTTTCTAACCTTGGCGAAGGGGGTGGTGAAAAATCTCTATGTGGAGAAGGAAAAACTTCCTCCTCAACCTCTATGACCTGCTTGCTGATTTCTAGAACTTGAATAGGGGTTCTGCCCTTTCTTTTCCTACTGGTCCCTTCTTTAGAAGTACTAGCGGGTGAAAAAGGAATTTCCTTCTGTGATTGAGGAGTTGGTGCTAGATCCAATTGTAAATGAGAGGTAACCACAAAATGTTCCCATGAAATCTCTTTCTTACCCAATTCCTCAGAGACTAGCATTCTGATTAATCCAGAGTGGAAAAGGCTAGAATCCACATCTTTAGATTTGGCCTATATCCTATCTGACATTTTACCTATACTCCTCAACAAGTAATAAGGAACATTCATCTCAACCTTACCTATAAAATGTAGCAACAATCTTATATGGTACTGGTACAAGGTTTTGAATCTCCCTTCACAAGTAAAATATCTCTGTATGATCTTCAGTAATCTGTCAAATTGTTCAATCAATTGACTCCTTTGCATACTTTTGGACAAGTCATTGGCGCTATATTCAGGTTTTAAAATATCTTTTGCATAGTATGCACTCAAATCCATGGCTTTGAACCACCTTTCACCTGTAATGGGGATCCCTGTTGCTGCTGAGATAGAGGCTTTAGTAACCTCAAAATCCAAATCACCAACCTTGGTTTTATTTCCATCAAACTATAGTGCAAATTGTCTTGCTACCTCTGGATGGCCTCTCTGTATGTTCTGACAGAAAGAGAGGCACCCTACTCTTTGAAAGGCCTCTCTTTCTATGGGTTATGTATCAAAAAGATGCATGTCCACTGGTTTTGTTCTGACCACCTTGCCACCTTTGTTTGTCTTCCTCGATTAAGGAGTCTCCATGGCTCAAAATGAGGGATTTTAAGAAGTTTAAGGGATGGTAATGACCAGGAAGGATTTGAATAGGGATTCAAAAACATAAGGTTGACTCTTTAGACAGACTAATGCTACTAAGCCAAGCTAGACTTTTTAGGAATTAAACCCTTAGGCTTGTACAAGTATTCTGGAGTGTAAACAGTGAGGAGGTAGTCTGAATTTGGCCCTTTGCAATTGAGTGAAACACCAAACCCCAAGGTGAAAGGAAGCAAGGAAAACAGAGTTGGTTTGAGTAGTGCCTCTCGGTAGCGTAACACATACACAGAGGATAGGCTATTTATAGGCTTGCGACTTTAATGGTTAAAGAAAACATAAGTGATCAGACCATAGATACAGGCAAAGAGATTTATAGGTCCAAAGAGGAGAAAAACAAGGTTACCATGAAAATATGGATCCCTCACTACTATGCGAGATTAGAAAAACAGAAACCCGAGCACAAATTTCCTATGAAAAATAATACGCAGAGGAGGTAAAATGGGAAACCTGTGCAATGGAAAACTGTTGAGATATTGAACATAATCTTGGGATGAACTGTGAGAAAACCTCGGCCCTAGAATCTTTCTCAGCATCGGATTTGGTTGACATGTGGTTCCCTGATCAAAACTTACAAATTTGCACAGTGCAACACTGTTGAGTCTTTCAAATTAGAAACCATTACCAAAGCTCATAAATGAAATATATTTGAAGGCATCTTTAACCGAGTTCTGGCACTAAAAACAAGGGACATGACATCAGTCGTGACAATCATGGCTCGAGGTGGAAGTGTGATGAATGTGATAGGCGCTACGTAATTGCCTGATGAGTAGGAAACGTATCCACTTCAAAATGTGATTAGAAAGGTAAGCGAGGACATTGAGGTATGCCTATGAGGTCATGAGTGAGGAGAGAGGAGTGTCACATCAATCTAGTCATGGGAGGGATCGACCTAGGGACAAATCATGAAGGGGACCAAAATAAAACATGATCTAGAAATGGTTTAAGGATCAAAAATCAATTTGAGGATCAAATTAGATCTAAGACTCAAAAACTTTAATCATCCAAGGGGTCCTACCAATCATAAATTTTAAAGGGACGAGACCTTAAAAGAAAAAATTAAAATCTAAGGCTTAAAAAAGGATTGCAAACAAACTAAAAAGACCCAAGGCAATTTAGTGTGATAACAGAAGGAATTCAAGAAGAATTTTGAGAAGAAATACTTAACCAAGAGGTATTATGACAAAAAGATGGAAGAGTTCTTTGAACTCAAACTGGGAAGAATGACCATTGATGAGTATGAAAGGAGATTATTAGAATTGTTGAAGTATGTCTCTTTCATCAAAG
Organism: Picea engelmannii; assembly: GCA_009831015.1. NCBI lineage: Eukaryota > Viridiplantae > Streptophyta > Pinopsida > Pinales > Pinaceae > Picea > Picea engelmannii. Next base: position 30,873 of record ML787845.1, on the reverse strand, counting down.
ATGAGATAGTTAAGATCCAAATATATTTGAGTGGGCTTCCATCTTTCATCAGTGATAAAATTCAATATCATGATCCTAAAACTTTGGAAGAAACCATAAGAAGATTCGAGTTCTTATATGATCAACAAAAAGGAAATCCTAATTTCCAGAAGGCTTGGGAGGACAAGAACAAGTTTAAGAGGGAACAAAGGAAGAAGGGGAACAAACTACCCTTTTTCAGAAATAGTCCTCAAGGAAAACCATCTTTTAAAGAACACATAATGGTCGAGGTAGGTGGGCAAAGGCCAAGATAGCCACCTAGTCAATGTTGGGGTTGTAAGCAAGAACATAAGTATAGGGATTGTCCTCACAAAGCTGACAAAGTGAGAGTTGTCCACAATGTACAGTATGCTAAAAAAATGGAGTACATGGGAAGAAGTGTTCCAAGGATCTATGCAACCCTAGAAAACAAGCAAGCAGAGTTTCAATCACACATGATTGAAGTAGAAGTTGTGATCAATAACCATGCCTTTACTATTTTAATAGATTTAGGAGCTAGTCATAGATATATAGATCCTAAGGTAGTGGAAAGATTTCATTTCCCAAGAAGCAAGAATGGGAAATATTGGCTTGTGCAGTTGGCTACAGGAGCCAAGAAAAAAGTTGTTGAACTAGTTAAATCATGTCCAGTGGACATGAATGGGATGGGTACCAAGGAAGATTTGAATATCCTGCCCTTAGGTTCATATGACTATCTAATTGGTATGGATTGGTTGGACCAACACCATGTTGTCTTAGACTGTCATAACAAGGAATTCACTTTCCTGAATGAGGAAGGGAAGCTAAGAATAGTCCAAGGAATTCCAAGGGCAGTTAGTTTCCAAGAGATCTCAACAATGCAGTTGAAGAAGTTCTATAGGAGGGGCTTCCAAATATTTGCAGCTCATATGGATGAAGCACCTAAGGATGAGGTTCCAAATATTGAGGATCACGCAGCCTTGAATTATTTTGAGGGTGTGTTCAAAGAGATACCAGGACTACCCTCAAAGAGAGATATTGATTTCTCTATAAACTTAATGCCTGGAGCAACTCCAGTATCTAAGACTCCCTACCAGATGAGTACTCTGGATCTGAAGGAAATGAAAATGTAGCTTGAATAAATCCTAAGGAAGGGGTATATATGCCCAATCATATCACCTTGGGGTGCCCCAATTTTATTCATGAAAAAGAAGGATGAGACATTGAGGATGTGTATTGATTTCAAACAGTTAAACAAAGTAACTATAAAGAACAGGTATAATTTTCCAAGGATTGATGATCTCTTTGATCAGTTAAAGGATGCAAGGATATTTTCAAAGATTGAACTCAGATATGGTTATCATTAGGTAAGAATCAAATCTGAATACATCAACAAGACTACCTTCATAACAAGGTATGGTCATTATGAGTTCACAGTTGTGTCGATCGGGTTATCAAATGCACCAATTGTTTTCATTTGCTTAATGAATGGTGTTTTCTAGGAATACTTAGACAATTTTGTCATTGTATTTTTGGATGGGATTCTTGTATGTTCCAAGTTGGAAGAAGAGAATGAGCATCACTTGAGGATGGTGTTACAAGTGTTAAGAGAGAACCAATTGTATGCCAAATTAAGCAAGTGTTCATTTTATCATAATCGAATTCACTATTTGGGGCATATCATATATGAAGAAGGGATAGTAGTGGACCATAAAAATATTGAATCTATTAAAGGGTGGAAAACATCGAAGAATGTGATAGAAGTCATATCGTCCATGGGTCTAGCTGGCTACTACAAAAGATTCATCACAGGGTTTTCAAGGATTGCTCACCCAATTATTTTCTTACAAAGGAAGGGGGTGAAGTTTCAATGGACAACATAATGTGAAAATAGCTTCCAACAATTGAAGTATTTGTTAACCATTGCTCCAATTCTAAGGATTTCATATCCGAATGAATATTTCGTGGTTTGCACGGATGCATGCAAATAAGGACTTGGTGGAGTCCTTAGTTAGAATGGATTTGTGGTATGTTTTGAATCCAAAAAAATGAAAGAGCATGAAAGACTCTATGCCACTCATGATTTAGAGTTGGAAGAAATAGTACATGCCTTGAAGAAGTGGAGGAACTACCTCATGGGAAAAAATATTTGAGCTAAGGACAGACCATAATGGTCTAAAATATTTGTTTGATCAACCAACTTTAAATGAAAGAAAGAGAACATGGTTAGAATTCCTCTGTGAGTATGACTTTGATATCAAACACATCAAAGGAAAAGAAAAAAGAGTAGTTGATGCACTCAGCAGGAGAGTGCATGAACTACATTCTAAAACCGTTAACATGTATCAAGCTAATCTTAAAAGAAAAATTTATGAGGCTGCAAAAGTTGATTTGCAATACATGGAGTTAGTAACAAAATTGCAGAAAGGTAAAATGCAACAGAAGGTTGAAGATTATAAATTGGGAAATGATGAAATTATCCTATACATGAACACAATTTATGTACCCAATTCTCATGAATTTAGGAGTATGATATCGAAAGAGATGCATATGTACCTTATGTTGGACACCCGGGATATCAGAAAATAGTTGCAACAGTCAAAAGCCAATATTATTGGTTAGGCATGAAGAAGGAAATTGTTTAGTACATTGCTAAATGTATAGAGTGTCAAAAGATCAAGGCTGAGCATAGGCACTTAGTTGGGTTGTTGCATCCATTTCCCATTTCTGAGTGGAAGTGGGAAGTGGTACCAATGGATTTCATCACCAAATTTCCCAGAACAAGAAAACAACATGATTTTATCATGGTGGTGGTGGAAAAGCTTACTAAAGCTTCCCATTTCATTCCAATGAATATTACTCACAGGCAATCGATGTTGTTGATATTTATATGAAGGAAGTAGCATGCTTGCATGGAATACCCAAGACAATTGAGTTGGACAGAGACCCAAATTTTACCTCAAAGTTATGGAGGGGATTATTCAAAGAGTTTGGAACAAATCTGAACTTCATCACAACTTATCATCTAGAGTCTGATGGGAAAATAGAAAGGGTGAACTAAGTGATAAAGGATATGTTAAGGATGTACGTGATGGAAAAACCATCTAAATGGGAAGACTATCTACACTTGGTAGAATTTGCTTACAACAATTGGTACCATGCATCTCTGAAGATGAGCCTATTTGAGGCACTTTATAGCAGAAATTGCAACACACCATTGAGTTGGGACAACCCAACAGATAGAGAAGTAGTTGGGACAGAGTTTCTCAGGGAAATGGAAGAGGAGAGTTTCTCAGGGAAATGGAAGAGAAGATGTCAAAGATAAAACAGAATTTAAAGGTTTCCCAAGACATGTAGAAAAGATATGTTGGCAAGGGAAGAACTCATAGGGATTTTAAAGTGAGTGATCATGTATTCTTGAAAGTGAAGGACAACATAAGTTCCCTGATGTTGGGAAACTATTCCAAGTTGGTAGCTAGATATTGCGGGCCATTTGAAATTCTAAAGAGGCCAATAGATTATATGATTGCATTGCCTACATATATGACCATTCATAATGTATTTCATGTATCATTTCTTAATAAATATATACTTTATTCTAATCGTGTTATTAATTGGTGTAGAACTCCTACAAAAACCCCGATAGATCTAGAATTCTAGTTAAATTGAACACAAACAATTTGTTGATATTCAAGAGATGAGAGAAAGTTTTTTCTCCACAATCAGAGAATTATATTAATCAAAAATGAATATACAAGAGAAACCATCCTAAAAAAGAAGAGAGGAGGTGAATATATAGAATTTCCAACATAGAAATTCTAGTAAAAAAAGCTATAAATAGCTAAAATAGGTGTCATAAGCTAAGGGAGACCACATAGTTCGACCTAAACCACTAAAGATACATGTCACACACTCATTAATGTCCACAAGAGTCAAGTGATGCGCATTATCTCACTTAATCTCACTTAACTGACAAGAGAAGCAGTTCCAACTCAGTTAACTGACCCAAAATAGTAGTTACTAATAATAGTAATGGAAAAAATCATTAATTAAGGAATAAATCTCTCACTCAAAGAGGAGGTGTGCATTCCCCAATAATAGATGATTTTTTGCATGGGGGAGTTGGAATAAATCATGAATAAATCAAGAAATTCAAGAATAAATCGAGAAAATCAAGAACCGGGAGTTGAGTCTTGATCTAAAATTAGCAGTTTCCCCTAAAATCTAGGGATGAGGCGCCCTTCTTCTCTATGTGGCCAAATTAGGTGAAATAAAGTGTAAATGAATATATTAACCAAGATCTAGGAGTCTAATCTAGGTATAAACTAATGTAAGTTAGGGTTATTCTTCAACACCCCCCCTTAAGCCTAACTGTAATGACAAAACAAATTTGAGTCCCGAAAACTTGGCCATTTTAGGTACTCATTACATAAAATAACTCCTCATGAAAAGAGGAAAGAGGGAAAACCTCATGGGAAACCCCCCCTCCCCCCCAAAAAAAGAGGAAAGAAATGTTGAGTGGCCAAAAGTGACCTACTCAGTTGTCTCCACCACTCCAAGCATAGCTCTTAGTTCTGAAAAATTCTTTTCAGTGAAGGAATTGGTGAAGATGCCTACAACATGATGCTTTGTGGGGCAGTACTACAGTGAAATGACTCTGTCATGGATCAGCTCACGGATGTAATGCATGTGAATCTCGATGTTCTTGGTCCTCTGCCTATGAACTGGATCAATCGATATCTGAATGGACCCTTGATTGTCACAAAATATGACAGTCAGAATTGGATACTAAATACTAAACTTAGAGAGAAGCCCCCGCAACCAAACAACCTATGTAGTTGCATTCACTGCACCTCTATACTCTGTCTCTACTGTAGATAAAGAAATCATGGATTGCTTCTTGCTAGACCAATAGAATGGCCTTGAACCAAAGATGAAAACATAACCAGAGGTGGACTTGCAGTCTGTACCATCGCCAGCCCAATCAGAATTTGTGTACCCAATTAGTGAAAGTGGGCAATCTGCAGCATAAAAGATACCAAAACTGGGAGTACCTTTCACATATCTAAGGATTCTCTTTGTGTCTTTCCAGTGAAGGTCATGAGGCTCTTGCATATATCTGGAACAAACTCCTACTACAAAAGAGATATCAGGTCGGGTGTGAGTAAGATACAACAAACTCCCAACCAACTGTCGATACAATGTACTGTCCACCAAAGGTGTAGTACCCACATCCTCAAATCTGACCCCTGAAAGAAAGGGAGATGTTGTTGGATTACATTCTGTCATCTGAAAGCACACAAGTATATCTGATGCATACTTATACTGTGCCATCTTGATCCCTGAAGTAGACTAAGAAACTTCAAGACCAAGAAAGTAGTGCAACAGTCCCAAATCTGTCATGGAAAATCGATCGTGCAATGTTGATTTTGCCCAATCAATAGATGAAGTAAGGTTCCCTGTCATCAATAATTCATCTACATAAAGTACTATTAGAAAGAGGGAATCATTATGTTGCAGAAAATAAATATTCGGATCATATTTGCATCGAATGAATCCAATGGAAAGAAGGAAAGAATCCATCTTTGCATACCAGGCTCTGGGAGCCTGTTTTAGGCCATATAAAGATTTCTTTAATCTGAAAACAAGGGAAGAGTTCTGAATCTGTCCCTGTGACTTCTCCATATAGATATCCTCCTTGAGATCTCCATGAATAAATTCACACTTTACATCCATGTGGTGAACTTCCCATCTGCAAGAAGCGACAATGGCCAAAACTATTCGAATGGAGTCCATTTTTGCAATAGGTGCAAATGTCTCTGTGTAGTTTATGCCATGTACTTGTGAGTATACTTTTGCGACAAGTTGAGATTTATACTTGCTAATATCACCATATGCAGCAATATTTTTTCTATATATCCATCGGCATCGAACAAGCTTTCTTCCTTTCAGAAGTGGAACTAAGTCCCATGTGTTGTTGTCCATAAGAGCATAGTACTCTTCATCCATGGCAACCTCCCATAGTGGGTTTCCAATTGCCTCAGAGTGTGAATTTGGATTTGAACCAAGTGACATATAGCAATGTATGGGAATCAAAGGTTTTTTGGCAGTCAAGGCTTGAGGAGCCTCAAAAAACTGTGATCTAGTTCTTCTTGTATCTGTAAGATCACCGACTAGTTCACCCGCATCTTGTAGGATTTTCTCTGCCCAAGTTCGAAATTGAGTTGGAGAAGCCATGAAATACTCCTCATTCTCTATATCAGACCCAAAAGGCTTATTTTATTTCTTCTCTGAAGTGCTCGAAGAACTTTCTGACTCCTCCTCATCAGTGACAACAGGCGGTTCCTCGGCAGGGTCTTCTGAAAAATCATGCAGTGATTCTTCTTTAAACTTCACACTTCGAGCTAGAATGAACTTTTCAGTGTGAGAGTCTAGAAATATATATCCTTTGACACCTTCAGGATATCCAAAAAATATTCATTCAACACTTTGAGGCTCCAAATCCTTCCTCTTATTTGTCAGAATGCGAGCCCATGCTCATGAACCAAAAATATGAAAGTGCGACACTTTTGGTTTCTTACCAGTCCAACATTCAAAAGGAGTTGTGCCTTTGAGTGATTTGTGAGGAAATCAGTTCTGAATGTATGCTACACAATTAATAGCTTCATCCCATATCTTGGGAGCTAATGATTTCGACTGTAGCATACAATTGGCCATCTCTTTTAAGGACCGGTTTTTCCTCTCCGCAACACCGTTCTGTTGTGGTGTATATGGCATTGTGTGTTGTAGTTGTATACTGATTTGAGTCTATGGGAATGGGCCCATGATGTCACTGTGAATCATCCCAAGAGGTGAAGAATCTATCTGTGCCTTCCCTTTGTCAAACTTTTTCTCTGGATTCTTGCCAAGAATGCATCCTTGACATACACCGCTTGTGAATTTAATAGCTGACAATCCTTCTACCATGTTTTCCTTGTTGAGTTGATGCAAGTACTTATAGTTTATATGGACAAATATTTCACACCATAACCTACCGATATCATTAGATTGTGACAGAAATATAGTGCTAATAAATTTAGGAACAAAGTGGGAGAAGAAATACAAACAAGAACCATGATCTGCAATTCCATGTGCAAGTTCTGAGCCTGTGGAAATGTTGGTAATCACTACGGAGTTCGGAGTGAAATCCACCTTCCTTCCAGACCCGGAATGAGTGATATGATATATCAAGAGAATATTTGTAGACAGTGAGGGAACATGAATAACATTTTTGAAGCAGCCCCCTTCAAGATCAACAATTCCTTCTCTGCACACCTTTGCGGGTGTGCCATCTCTCAAGTAAATTGGGGATCTGGTGCTTTCTTCAATGGAGGAAAATTCATCTTTTGATGCAGCCATATGGTTTGATGCACATGAATCAAGGATACAAGATGATGGAGTGGATGTGATAGCCATTAAAGCATGACCATCTTGTGCTCTCCCTCCCGTTTTGTTATCATCTTTCTTCTTTGCATTTTCAGGCACCGTGAGATTGTCTTGCTGCAATTGCTTAGCCATCTCATCGATATTCTTCCTCATGCAATTTTATTTGGGATGAAAACCTTTGGAACAGTAGCTGAAAAGTGTTCTTTCCTTCTTCTTCTTACCCTTAGGGTCAAAAGAGTTATCTGAAGATTGTGCGGATCTCTCCTTCTTCGATTCAAGAAATTTACCCGTTCCTTTTTTCTTGTCTTTTCCACTTCTCTTTGGAGAATTAGTAGCCGCAAGTGCTTGGTTCTTGGAACGCTTGATGGCACCCATTTGGACTAACTTAGCTTTCTCTTGAGTCAATGCTGCAATGAAATCATTTAATGGAGGAATTTTCTATTTAACGACAAAAATCATTAATTAAGGAATAAATCTCTCACTCAAAGAGGAGGTGTGCATTCCCCAATAATATATGAGTTTTTTCATGGGGGAGTTGGAATAAATCATGAATAAATCAAGAAAATCAAGAATAAATCGAGAAAATCAAGAACCGGGAGTTGAGTCTTGATCTAAAATTAGCAGTGTTCCCTAAAATCTAGGGATGAGGCTCCCTTCTTCTCTATGTGGAAAAATTAGGTGAAATAAAGTGTAAATGAATGTATTAATCAATATCTAGGAGTCTAATCTAGGTATAAACTAATGTAAGTTAGGGTTATTCTCCAACAATTGGAATGTGATTCAAGTGTAGGAAGAAGGTTCTTTCCAAGTGCATATGGTATGCATTCTGGACCGGAAAATCAAACAGCTTTGAAATCGAGACATAGAGCTTGTAAAGGTCCAATGGACATGGTACAATCCTGAGGATGCAACTTGGCAGCATGAAGATGTTATCCGGGTAGAATACCTGCATCATTTTGAAGATTTTAGAAATCTTGTTGATATTATGTAAAGAAGTTGTAATGAGGACAATGTATAAATAAGAGGAGGGGATTGTAATACCCCAAGGTCAATCCCCTACTGAATTGTAAACATGTTTTGTAGGCTGGTGAGCCAAGTGATTATAAGCTAGGTGGATTATGTGATGCTAAAGGCCTATGAGCCTATTTTTGTATATGTAATTATGCGTATCATTAATATAAAATACATCTTTGCATGTAGACCGACCATGAAGAAAGAGTTATGGGGGACTAAGCTCCACTGGGTAGGGGAAGGGTCTAAGAGGCTAGGAAAAAGGGCTAAGCATGAGGGCTTAACCCCAAGGGAATATTATAATATATTTTCCTAAAAGACTAAGGTTTGGGGAAATAAATCTTGTTATCGTAAGTTCCTATGGGAAGGGGAATGAATGATAAGTGGAGCTCATGAAACTTCATGAGGACAGGTGTTCGATTTAGGACATGCAGTTTTATGTGGGAAATCAGTTCGTTGTGGGGGTTCACTCAAAATTATTTCCATTCTCCCCATGCACTTACACACTCAGGCACCAGTCATTATGTCCATCATTAAATTCCTCCATCGTCGACCTCTGTAACTTGCACACATATGTACTCAATTGAGATCGTACCTTGCCTTAACGTTTTCTATTGTTGGCATCATCTATTCCATACTCTAGTTTTTTTTCCGTCGTCGCCCTTACCTGTTTGACTTAGGATCTGGACAAAAGAAGTAGGTTGTCAGGCTTGTGGTTTGAAGAGGCAGGTTTTCAGTCCTGTGGATTGAAGAAGTAGGTTTTCAGGCCTATGAGAAACTCTCTCTAGATGAGAGAGGTTGTTGGGTAAGTGAAGTCTCCTAGAAGGAGCCTAGCAACAGCTATAGAGCTCTAATAATTTATTTTTGGCCTATTTGTTGAAGCCCTGAAAGGAGAGTGGAGCATTTGATGGACTGTTGGAAAATGAAGGTGTATACTTCCTGAGGTGGGACAAGCATGTGGGGAATGAGAGTATGTGAGTTGTGGGCATAAGTTGGCTCCTGGGAGGGAATCCTTACTGTTGAATTGTTCGAATTTCCATAGTCTCAGCCTAGCTTAGGAATCTCTTTCCCTGGTGGAGTTTAGTACCATCTCGGGGGTGACCCACTAGTGAGAGTGATGGGTAGCATGGTCTAAGGTTGGGAGGTTCATGAAAGGTCTGCACGCAGTTGGTGACCTTCATAGAAAAGATAAGTACCATTTCTATGTTAATTTTTATGCTTTGTATCGTGTACATGTCATGATATTTATAAGAAATGCATCTTTTTGTTGCATGTATGTTTTACAGATAATTCCACAAGGATCTGTGTTGTAGTAAAATGTTTATCTTTGTTTAAATCTGCATTATAAATGTATGTTAATATCAAGTAGGTGTTGTTTTTAATTTATTAAGTATGATATTTTCCACAAATGAAAGTAAGTGGTTCCACGAGGTAGCATGGCCTGGCTTGGGTAGTTGGGGATGTTACATATTGTGAAGAGGATTAATTTGGTAGTATGAGAGATTACCTTGCGGCACTTTTTTGGTGGGGAAATAGTCAGAACTACCTCTAGTATCCTCTAGAGATGACTCCCCAGAGTAATAATGACACTACAGGGTCAAGACTCATAAATAACATGGTGCTTCAACATATATGGCTGGCCCAAAAGAAAAAATCAGAGACATATAAGGGTAAACATCACATTATACCTCATCCTTAAAGGAATGGATGATGTATGACAATCGACACTGCTCACTAACACAAAAATCTCATCCCTGGCGAAGCCACCCAATGTTGTATGGTTGTGGGTGTGGTGTTGTCGACAATCCCAATTGTTTGCGACCCCAACTGAGATGAGTTTCTTTTGGATTCTGCTATCAACAATGAAATGCAATGGGTCCCATTCACCCATATATGTGAATGGAAAAGGTGCTCCCCCTCTTTAGGATCTATTGGTTCTTTTGGTTTAATAGTTGCGGTTGCGACAGTAGTAGTGGAGTCTACATCAATGATCTGTCTTCTCCCATTACTTTCTGAATCATATTTTGAATCGGGGTCTGACTACTTTTCTTTGATCTTGGGCACCAATTATTTTTTTGAGCGACATTCATCAGTGTTGTGCATGGGGATTTTGTGGAAATCACACCACTTTTCAGTGTCCTTATTCATCTTCCCCTAACCCTTATTTTCTTGTGGCTTGGACTTGTTTTCAGAAGGCTATTTGTTAGGGTCATCTTTATCATACTTTGGCTATTGCGTATTTACAGACCCAAACTCCCATTTGTTCTAGTGCCTAAATTTATGGTTGATTTTGACAACATATCGATAGGTAGCTCCTAGTGATGAGATGTCTATGAAATCCATTTTGGTTTAGATGCACGTATGTAGAGCCCCACAGTATTTCATAACTAGATGTCACTTGGATTATTTGATACCTAGCTTGGTGTGCAAGGTATGGAAATTATTTTTGAACTCCAGAAGGTAAGGAAAGTTACCGACAGGGTAATATTGTTCCTTCACCGCATCCACAAAAAAATACCAAGTGGGCTCGACCTGATATATTCCAGACTCCTCTGTGGATATTTTATCCCAGTAATTTTCCCACCAATTTTTGACATTAGGGAGAGCCTTAAGGAGTGCATAGGTTATCTTTTCCCTATCGAAAAAATTGTGAACAGAGAAATAACCTTCTAGCATATTTAACCATTTTTCTAGGGCATCTGCATCTATCTGACCTTCAAATAAGGGAATATAAAAATTAAATTTTACCTTGATAGGAGAAGTGCCTCCAAAGTGGTCTCTTGATTAATATTCTCCTGCTTTTATCAACGGTAATTGAAGGATGTGGGAAAAATTCTCCATCATTCTGTCCCTTTGTCGCATGAGAGCTTGCTCAAGCAACAAATTAATACAATATTCTACTCTTTCGTCTTTATTTTCTTCCACCATGGATGGTTTCTTTGGCATGCAAGAGATATTTTCCTCAATAGATACAATCTTGAGACCCAACTTGCTATACTCGGACCTTGTCGAGGACATGCATTGAAAAACGATCAAGAGAAGCCTGCTCTGATACCACTGATCTAGATTATTTTCGACACGAAATGAGAGAGGAGATATAATAAATAAATGTACTAAGATATATCATATATACAATAATATAATATATATTTATCATATATATAACCATAAACATAGAGATACAGTAATACACAATTTCTATTAATGAGCGAAATGTACAAAATTGTAGAAATACATAGTGAAAGACTCGCTAGAATGGTGGAAGCTTAACTATGAGAAGAGATAAGATGGCTATGCTCATTTGAAAGAAAATTATTGTTACAATGAGGCTCCAAAGTCCTTTTTAACATAAATAAAATCGAAAAACCTAACCCCGGAAGATGAAAAGCCAACATTTTTGTGGACCCCGTTTTAGGTAGTTTGGTGTATCAACTTCCTGAGGGCGTAACTTTGGCATACAATCTTCATTTCGGGAGGATGATAGTTTGTTGGAAAGGTATCGATGACGATAGTCATGTAGGGGGATCAATAAGAGACTTTGGATATTATTGAGGTTCTATATCATGAAAAATATTCATTTAGGCCCTCACAAATGGCCCCGGAAGTTCAGGACCCAAAAAACTGCTAAAAATAATAAATTGCCAACAAAATGTTTTGATCTGGTTGGAATAGGTGGGTGGCCACCAATATCCACCTAGATCATGAAGTATCGCAATGGTTTTCATAGGTACATCCAAAAAAATATGTATTTCTTGGACATCTCCTCAATGGGAGCTGCTTATTGATATGTAGTCAAAATCGAGCAGAAATTCAAGCAACAGAGTAAGCAGGAGTTCGATTTTGAAAATACGCTGCAATAGAAACATGGAAAAAATAACCCTAAATCACATAAAAAACAACAAATCAACAAGGAAGGCTAACCTCAAGAGAGATAGTCCAAGATTTAGAAAAAGAAGGTTAACAAGAAGTTTAAGAAAGACACTCGAAAGTTCGAAAGTAGTGTGAGTTCCAAAAAATCCCCTGGCACAACATCGATGAATGTCACTCAAAAAAAATCATTGGTGGTCGAGCTCAAAGAAAAAGAATTATAACCTGACTTAGAATTTGATTCAAAGAAAAATAAAGGGAAACAAAGCATCGATGTAGAACCCACTACTACCATCGCGGCCACAACAATACAACCAGAAGAACCAAATGATCTTGAGGAAGTGGAGCACCTCTTCCACTCGAATATGTGGGTAAAGGTGACCCCACTACATTTCATTGTTGATAATGAGAGTCAGAAGAACCTGATATCAATCGAGGTTGTCAAGAGATTGAAGATGCCAATGATGCCAGAACACCCCCAACCATACACCATCGAATGGTTGAGTCAGGGATGAAACATCTGTGTCATCCAACATTGTCTCCTATCCTATGGCATCAATCCCTTAAAGGATGAGGTAGTGTGTGATCTTTTCCCACCTGAATCCTGTGATGTTATTTTAGGAAACCATATATGTGGAAACATCACACTATCTATGAGTCTTGGCCCCATAGTGTCATTTTTACTCTAGGAGGTCAAATCTATAGAGCACTAGAGGTAGCTATTATTACTTCCACTCCATTTATCTCAAAAAAACAATGTCTCAAAGTAATATCTTAGACCACAATTTTTTCCCTCTTCGTGATCTAGTCTAGCGGTGAACAGGAGGTCATTGTGACCACTACAACCTTGGCCCAAGACATTTCTATCCAAGAGAAGAAATTCAATGATACTGTAGAGGAGCATGAAGAGAATGAAAGTCTTCCATATGTTTATCATAGCTCTATTGGCCACAAACCTTTGCAAGTGTGCTTGGGGTTCCAACCATCAACCCCCATTGATATATCTCTTCTTACTGCATATTCACTGACATATTCCTCCCACACTCAAACAAAGTAAGATCATGTAGCTATATCTATTGAATGGATCCGAAACCTCCAACAGGTTCATGACATCCTTCCATGGGAAAAGTACAAGCAAGACATCTACTTAAATAAGGAAAATGCTCACCAAGGTTCATATTTGGTAGAAGTTTCCTCATCTCTCGAGGGAACTTGACGCAATGGGGACCATTGATTCATAAGGGGGGAGGAATGATCCAAGTGGATCTCCATGGACAACCACCTTTTCTATTGAATCAACATTTCAAGCCTATGGTTTTGATAAACCATGATATACACCCTTTTGATAGGGAATGGAATGTAATACCATCTTCATTTGTTAACTACAAACATCATGTAATGATTTCCTAGTGGTTTTATGTACATGCCTACATTATACTACATAGCATTAATGCATTGAATTCTATTAGAACTATGCAATCAAGTGCACTCGGTCTAGATTAGTATTGGGATGGGTGACCACCCGAGAAGTCCTAGTGTTTTACATGCCTATGGAATTTTATAAACTTGGATTAATTTATCCCACATGCATCATGGGAATTTTTCTCCTTTCACTCTCTCATATATAATTGAGGTGAAGGAGGCCCTTTAAGCATGCAATGAAATGTGATGTAAATCTTGTTGTGAATGAAGCATAGCCAACATCTCTTTTCTTTTCAGACATAAGCTACCCTATTCTGCCAATTTGTGTTCTACAATGTTTTTCTATCTTATTCATTAATAGAAGTTGGGTTTCACTGTATTTATGTGTTCTCTGCTATATTTTGTGTATTTCATTTTTATATCTCTGTTATATTTACTCCTTCATGTCATTCTCAAAATAATATGGATCATGAAGTGGATTAACATACTTGGATTTTCAAATTTATCATGCCTGTGAAGTGAAAATTTGATGACGATTATTTGTTTTTCCTGCCCTTCATTTCACATTTTACGTAGATTCATGAGTGTATAGTTTCAAAATGGAGAAAGATAATTTGTGTGCTCTCTAGGAAGGAAGAACCCATATTATTCTCCAATATATGGGTCGTATGTGATCAAACTCGTTATTCGATTGACAATTAACATTGTATACAAATTGGGATTCTGGGACTAATTAAATCTCTTTTATTGTTATATTTACTCCTCCAACAAACCCCTATCCAACCCATGTCCAATGTGCCTTCTAGGTAGGTTACACTATATCTATAATAAACTAAGTACCTAGAATTTATGACAGGTAAGCTATGGAGTGGAACATCGATTTGACAGGTTTGAATATCTGATGTGGGTAAGTGTTGATGTGTATATTTTTTATCCACATGTCAAATACGTTTAAAACCCCAAAAAACGTCATGTGGGATGCCTGTGGGTTAACCATCTATGTTGTTGTGGTTGTCGTGAAAACTATGAGTTTATGATAATAATAATAAGAATAATCTATTTTTAAGATCATAGCCAAGCCAAACACCAAATTGGTGTATGTGACCCCCTTGTTTATGGGACAAGGGATTCCCTCCATGCAAATATTTTACTGCTAAAATTTACGAAGGTATACCTACCCTACCCCCTCTTGGTTTGAACTTGTAACCTACAAGGAGGAAACACATGTTCTTAACCATATACAACTTGAGTGGATGTAATGGTTAAGAACATTTGTCTCCTCCTAAGAGATCACAAGTTCAAATCCAGAAGAGTCTACCTCTATAGACAAGCATGCATGATAAAATCTAATATGCATTGAAGATTTTAGAGCTCTAAGTGACCGCATTACTTACATATTTGCATCAAAAATCTGATATGCATTGAAGATTTTAAAGTTCTAAGCAAACCCATTACTTACATATTTACATTTTTCTTAAGTAATAACTGAATTCCAAAAATTTCACCATCTAGAAAAATAAAATGTGTAAAAGTGAGATCATCCCTATAATTCTATATGCATTGCAAATTTCTAAGAAATAAATAAGTTACATTTAAATATATTTTCATTAACTAAATATATGTAAAAAGTGTCCATGCAACAATCTTGGTAAGAATTAAATAAATAAATTGTATTTAAATATATTTTCATTCATGGAAACATGAAAAAACAAATGTCCATACAATTAGCTTAAGATAAAAGCAATTGCAGTTAAAATAATAAAAAAATAATTGGAAACTAAATAAATGGAAAAATATAATTTTGGCCAGTCTCTCTAAGATCATATTTCACATAGCCAACCAGTAGATCTATGGAATGGAACCCTAACTTGGAGAAGGAGGAGACGGACCTTTGTAGGGCCAAGATGGACCAGCAACAACCCACCGAGAAGGATCCTGAAACAGAAATGCAGCCAGTCCCCGCAGATGGAGTCTTTGTCGTGCTTCCAGCACCAGGATGGAAGAAACGGTTCATCTCGTTGAGAAGGTTAGCGGTCGACGCAGAGGAAACCATAACGTGGGAACAAACGAGAAAGTGGTTGGTTATGAAACCCCTTCCAGAAGAAGGGTGTCTCAAGGGGACATCGAGAGACACCTCCGTGGCCCTTTTTACATCTATTCTTTCACCCCAGTCGGAGGAAGAAAAACTTCGATGGACGATCGCAACCGAGGAGGGAGGCTCCAACTCGTTCTCTGGTGAGAGAGAACCAGCGATTTGGGCCTAGATCAATGCTAAGAATATACTGCGGGTGCGGCAAGTGATAAACCCTAGTTTCCACCGCTACCTTGATCTAAAGTTCGAAAGCCATTCAACTAGCAGAGACCTCAGGGATCTTTGGCTCTTGGGGGATTCTCCGCCTTCGCTCTGGTATAGGAATCTAGTTAAGAGTAATGCAAGAGCGAGGTTTCATTCTGAATATCGCAGCAAGACTAGCTCTGATATTGCGGTAGGCTTCCCCCTTTTTGTAAAGACCATTGCCGAATCTTCTCTCTGCTTGCAGGCTCAAGACTCAGACTCCATTTTTGAGCTCAAAACCCAAATCCACCAAGATACAGGTACTCCGCCTGGGTTCCAATGACTAATCTTCGAAGGACTGCAACTTTGGGATGGCTCTCTACTACGGGACTATGGGAATCTAAAAAACACAACCATTTCTCTCACTTCTCGTTTGAGTGGAGGAACGCCTTCAGTCACTCATCCAAGCTCTTACAAGCATGCCATGAAATTAGGGACTTCCGCTCCTTCGGGGTTCAAGGCTAAAACTTCAAAAGTAAAGGAGCCCTTTGGATCTGCCTTCATTGTGGAGTAGAGCGCAGAACCTCCAACAGCAGAAGTCGAAGATCCCCAAGTCTATGGCTATGCCTTTATCTACCAGGAAAAATCCCTCATTTGCCACTTCAACGGACTTTGGCCCTCAGCCTCTGTGCTAAGGGAATGGGTTAACAAGACCTGGTCGGTAGGTCATGAGCTATTCTTTTTCTCCAAGGGGTTCTTCATCGTCAACTTCTCCACAGAAGTTGAATGTCAACGCGTGCTAGAGCAAGGTCCTTGGTTCTGGGGCAGATCTGGTCTCTCCATGTAGAGATGGTTCCCCAACTTCAATCCACTAACCATGACAGCTATGACTACACCATTCTGCGTAAGACTACCCAATATACCCCTACATTTCTATTCTTTATCTTTTTTAGCCACCCTGGGCAATGCGTTGGGTACATTTATCAAGACAGACACAAACAGGATAGTGAAAGGCTTCATCACTTTTGCCCGCATATGCGTTGAAATTGACCTCAGTCAAGGGCTTCCGGATAGGATTCTTATGGATTGGGATGAGGGAGATCCTTTCACGTAGATGGTCAATTATGAGAACACCGCCTTCAGATGTCACTCTTGTCAGCAAACAGGGCACCTCCAAGCAACTTGTCCTCTATCCCCAATCCCTTCCTCAACCTCTGGAGCACGGAAAAGAGCCAATGGTTGGCAAGGACCAAAATCTCACAAAAGTCACCCAAACCCTTCCTCCGACAACAAGCAACATCACAAAGACACTCCAACTCCTCTGCCTTCCTTAATGCCTTCTCAGGCCCCAACTTTCACTCAGCAGCCAACTATCGACCCAAAACACCAACCTACGGCCTCGGCACAAAATCCTAAAGATTCAAAAGTCATGATTCCAACTCTCGCAATTAAGTTCTTGCACCCATCTCTCGAAAAGGGGTAAACAATTGGCACAATCATGATCACAGCCCCGCTCCTAGGGACTCAAAAGCATCCTCATGAATCAGACAACTTAGACAGTGACAAAGAAGCACCCCTGGATTCAACAGCTCAAGATTATGGCACTTCCTCAGACCATCTGGCTTTGGTGGTAAAAGTTGTTGAGCCTATCAACTCCTCTGGTTGGATTGATGTTCATAAGAAAAAAGGTAGAAAGGATACTCACCGGCCAACACAATGATCTGAACCTTTCTCCTTATATTGTAATGTTTCATCTTGCTTTTCCCACGTACTCTTTGGGACTCTCTTTTAGCATAGGCTAGTTTCAAGTGATCCCCTGTTCTCTTTCTGGGGGGTCTTCTCCCATCAGCAAATCGATGTATCACTTTGTGCTTTTTTCATGGATTGAATAGAAGGATTCTCCCCCTTTTATACTTAAAAAAAAAATGGAAAAATATTAAAATGCATAAATGGACAAATAATTGGAAATTTAAATTTAAATTTGAGAAATCACTTTCCATTTATAAAGACAACAAAAATTATTAAATGTTAAAAGAAGGTTGAATTTTCAATAACCTATCAATGTCCTCACTTTCAATGCTTGGTCAGTTGATGAGCATTGGTTTATAACAAAATACTTGACTTGAGAAAATAAAGACTAAAATAATCTCTATTATAGTTGGTTCTTACCTATTCCATGCTATGGTGTACCCCTCGACAACATTAAATTCATCACATAGATCACACCTAGATAAATATCTTATTACCATTTTATGTGTCACTTAATGAAAACTTCCCAAAGAATCTTAGACACCTTGTCTCTATGACTCCCCACTTGAATTCATGTGTTATGAGAATTGTTAATTATTGCCAATATGGGAAATCACATCGCATTTAGTTTGTGTACTTCAAGTTTTTGAATCCCACACTCACCATAATGCCATTTTCTTTCTTATATTTTCCTCCTACACTCACCATAATTCCATTTCATTTGTTATCTTTCCCTTCACTCTTGGCTTTGTAAAAAAACAAAACAATTCGTTGTAGGTTATGAATGTAAATTTTAATGACATTGAGAGCATATTAGTAAGATTAATTATAAATGAGCTACCCAATGTCAATTTTTAAGAGCAAACAATAGACATTGGGTGAATAGGGAAATCAGGTTATCCCTTTTTTTCATGTTTAGATATTCTATCTCTTCATTAGGATCTAACATGTTGATTCATAGTTATTTTATTGCATTCATAAAGCTATGTGTTCACCTGCTAAAATTTATGACATGGTTATATATTTGATGTCTATTATTATTATTATTATTATTATTTCATGACATCAGTGGACCTTTCACCTACTTAGTATGTAATTCATGGCATCCCCACTAATACAATAAATAATGGGAAACACAAATAATAATTGAATACAAATCTCTCAACAATTCACCAATCTTGTACAAGTTTGGTAAGGCTCATCATAAAGACATTGTATAGTTTTTATTTGTTTCACATAAAACTATTTAATGATTATGTTTGGGATTAAAAACTATGTTAAGCTTGGTGAAAATTTCTAACTTGTATGTTCCTGATTAAGTTTAGATAGAAAATTGCACAAAATGAACCTCGTCAACGTCACAAAACTTAAAATTAGGATTACATAATTAAGAGAAGGTAACATAATTTTTAGTCTTATTAAACTTATGCATTAGGGATTATGCTCTAACATCCCATTCTTTCATGTATTTTCACATGGTTTGAAAGATAAATTGAACGACGATATCCTCAATAAAAATAACTCATTTGGTGGTCTTGATGAGTAATTTATTTTAGTTTTGTGTTTCTATGGATCTTGAGAGGTACCAAACCATAAACATCTTAGCCTAAATAATAATTAATGGATCCAGTGATGTTAGATTGTCATGTCCCTGGAGGCCTATAAAGAAAGTAGGATATCTTCATTGCTTTTATATTATTTTGATAGAATTATTACCCTTCAACAAAGGCCTCATGATATACTACAATTTCTTCTTTTATAATGAGATCTAAAATGAACATGACTCCCATGATTAAAAAGAATTGGGGTATGTTCAAAATATGAATATATATCCTCAAAATATGAATATAAGATGCAGTGACCATGCATCATATGGATACATAGATTACATCCTCTCTTATATTGGAAGGGGAATATTTTTATTTAGAAATATGTTTTGAAGTGTGTACCTAGTTTACTCTTGTCAATTGAAGTACAACTACTTTTTGAACTTTTCAGTATGGAAGGGTTGAATGAATTAATATTCTTCAACTTGAAATTAAGAGTAGCCCTTCAAAATTGATCATTTCTCTGACCAAATAATCAGAGTGACTCCTAGTATACGAACCTAGGTTGGGGTGAAGTATAATTGTGTCAAGCATGCATAAAAATCCATGTGCCATTTTTTGAGGTACAAGGCCTAAGAACCCCACTTCTAGCAATTTTCTAAAATCTTGTCTGCATTTTCGATGGATTGAAAGGACCAAGATAACCATCCTTTCACTAACATCATAATTCTCAGAATGTACCCAAGTAAGGTGCCAAATTTCTCTTTTATCCCATTGGCATGTTTCTCTATTCATATAGATTTCCTAAGGGATGCCATGGATGGCCATAAGCAATTAATGGAGCAAACGATGACCATGTCTGGTGCATAAGGCTCACTATAGGAAATAGGTATGTTCCCGATAGAGTTTTCATGTATCTCGAAATGCTTGAGGGTGCACCCTTAGATGAGATATACAATGGTGCACTCTCAAGTGTCTCGAGATACGTGAAAACTCTATCAAAAACTTAAGTTTTGCCACTTTTTTTAAGGATTTTCTATGAAACACATGCCATTTGTACTCGTAAATAATTATCTACTAGATAAATTGTGAATGATTCTTTGTATAAATGTTTCCAACCAGTGCTAGTATTTGATGGGTAAATTCCAACAAGTGATAGAATTTGGATGGGTAAAATGTTTTTTATAAAGTATGTAAATATTTTAGGATAGACAATTTTTCAATTAGATATGATTAATATTTATTGTTAGTCCTACAAAAGAATTCCTGAAATTGATATGAACGAATCAAAGTTCCAGCTCTTTCAATGGATAGTATTTCCCTAACTATTCACACTTCAACTCTACGATGTTGTGAAGAAGAGCTATTGAAGTGCACCAATATTTTGATATGGTGGAGGGAGATCGGTGCTAGTTTTAACGTAATTGGCCTTTCAAATATTTTTTTCGGTCTCTAGAATCATCCCTTCACTCAAATAAATCATTGTGACTGAGAAATTGTGATGGTCTCTCAGTTGGAGTTGGATCTTGTCAAACTGTTGTTTTGTAGGTGGGTCTTCCTATCGATTGGAGCTCTTTTTTATTGAGGGATCCATCATGGGTGATTGTTGTAAATAATATGAGGATTTTAATGCATTAGTTCGGTCTCTAACTCTAAGAAATCACACCCACCTGCAACAACTCTTCTTTTTCAAAATGTTGGACTCCATCCCTCACCTAGATCTCTCATCCTTATAACCAAGAAAGAAAAACCTCATTCTTTTTTAGAGGGATTTGGTTAGAAATTTTACAATCATGTGCCCCAATCCAAATGTTGTGGAAATATGGAATGTAGAGCATTCGCCTCTAAAAATTAATAGTCAGGTTTTTGCATTTTCCTCTTCCTAAGGGCATTTTATCTATTTTTTCTGACTAAGAAAGTGTGGAACCTAATATTTAGATCTAGGTCATATTTCATTGGTTCCAAGAGAAATCAATTGTCCCTCTGGAGCCTAAATTTCAACGCAAAACAAGAAATAACTATTACTCTTGTATGTGTTAAATTTCTTATCCTCCCCTTTATTTTATAGGATGATAGCTCTCACTTAAAGTGATTGGGAATAAATTGGACCATTACATTGATCATGTAGAACCAAAATGGAATTTATACTCTTTTGCAAGAATATGTGTGGAGGTTGACCCAGAGAACGAGCTCCCATAAGCCATACAAATCAATATTGATGGGAGGAGTCACCAACAAGCATAATATTAAAAGAATATTCCATTTAAATACATGTCCTTCCATGCTTATGGAGACTTTGCCTAAAATTGCCCAAAAATTAAAGCATAACAACCTTATTCAAAGCAACGAGTAAATAAAAATTGAAGGAAGGAATCAAAGTTCAAGAAGATCTTAAACGAAAGAAGGAATTCCCAATAAAAAAGGCCAAAGTCATATAAGGAGGGTCCACCTTATTCAAGAATTAACAAATATGAAGTACTTTAGAACCTAGAGGAAAAATAAAATCTGGAAAATGCAAAGGAAGTAGTGAATCTAGAAAACATAGAGAAGGAAGCCAAACAAGATCAAGTAGCAGATATTAATGATTCAGGTAACCCAAATAGTAGCTACAATCCATCCCCAAAATACTTAGCTCTTAATGCATAAGAAGAGGCAAAGGTTAAATAACAGGGAAAAAAGAGAGACTCGGAAGAGGCAAAGGAAGAAAGTGAGGAAGCAAAGGAATCAAAGGAACATGCGAAGGACAATTAGGGAAAATTTGAGGTCTAAAAGGGCCCTCCAAAGGAAAATAATAAAACAATAGTTAAAATAGTAAAATAAGAGTTATGTAATTTTCAAAATAAAATGAATAAATCTACTTTTTTAATCATATTTTTGACTTATCTCTGTATATATTTACTTGGATGACCCATTGGGTGACCATTAGATTTGGTCTGACCTGATGGACATCCAAGCTACCTTGGAGCTTCACCCACCTCTTCTTTCTATGTCAAACATTGAGGCTATGGGAAACAACAATATGGACCTTGTTGGAAAGCTAGAAAGTTTCCAATCAAGCCATCAGTCAACTAACATGACCTCCCATACTTCTAAAGAGGTGGAGTTAACCACATATCCTCCACCTTGTTTTCAAATAAAGAAAGGGGAAACCATAAGAAATTACTCCCAAGGTGATCCATCATACATGGGAGATAAACCCAAATATATATAGAGGAGCCATCCCCATGTAACATCCTCTAATGATGAAATTCCCCTTGACAACTCCTTGACTTGATGGCAGGAGCACTTGGTTCTTGTTACAATTATGGAATAACTAATGGCTTCTAGGGTCATGGATCCATTGGCTTAAACCTAATAGATGACCTGATGAGTGGTTATTTTTCCTTTGATCCCAAAACCTCAACAAAATGATGCTTGGGACTAGGAGGATCAAGGAATCCTCTCAAGAAGAGGAAGTGTATCAAGTGAAATTATGATACCATTAATGTGCTACTAGGTGACAATGTAACATCCCAAGTTTTAATCCTCATAAATTTTAATATAATTGTGAAAATGTGACTTAGGTTGGTCTGTCATTAATTTTTTGGGCCAAAGAGTTTGTATTGATTAAAGGTTGAATATTGTGGTACTGTAACATGTACATATGCTTATTAATAAAATTACATTACTGGCTATGATATAAGAGGGGCAATAATGTTTGGGAGATATGATTCTACAAGAGAGGGGATAAAAGGAGGTCCAAGGGAAAACCCATGTCATTTTCCTAAATTAATGTGTCATTACTATATAATCCTTCTTTTAATTATTATACACTAAATCATTGAATGCATGTAAGAGGTTGGTGGGAGATTCATCTCAGCTAGTTATGATACCATGGATTGAATGCAAACCTTCTTGTAAACTGTGTGAGAGAGTAAAAACATGTATGAAGTAAAAAGGAAATTCAAGTATTGCGATCATTTTTATAGCAATTTTTGGGGGAACAAGAGAGAGCTTGGTGATAAAAAATATCACCAACCATACTAGCCATGGATACAATGTTGATTGGTTATGTTAGATGCTATAAATGTAGGTTATGTTCTTATAAGTGTGCTTCCTATTAAGGAAATTGTTCAAGAACCTCGAGAATGTTATTTTGACTACTCTTATAACAACCGAGAATTCTTCGAGCCCCTAGCTCAAATATTTCATATCCAACCATGCACTAGAAACATGGAGGGAAGTGGGATGGACTGAGGGACTACATGGAAGAGAAGAGGATCCCATTCCATAATTTTTGTAGGTTGAGGGAAAAGAGAGTTGACATATCAGAATTTTTTTAGGAGTTAGAAAGTTGGGTTTTGGGATATGAGTGGACAACGTGGCCAACCATGGGAGCCAGACCTCCTTGTTGATTCATAGCCCTAGCTTGGGGGTGGCTTGCTATTGAAAAAAATGGAACAATAGACCATATGGTTGGGAGGATCATCCTTCGTATCTAACCACTTGGGGAAATTTCATTATAAATATAAGTGGCATGGTCACTATGTTTAACTATTGTTAAATGTTGCGTAACTACTACGTTTTACTCTGTATTTTATGTGTTTGAATATTGTTGTGTATTCTTTAATAGTTGCATTCATGAAATTAAAATTGTTGTTAGTTTCATGAGTTTGTATAATGTATTGCATGCATATATTGTATATTGGTATCAAAGTCATGCTAAGTTTTTTTTGTAGTAACATGGCCCAAAAAGGGATTTGGGTATGCCACAATATAATATTAGATCTATTGTATGATGTTTTGGTTGTAATGATACTTGGCTAGGGAGTTGGATACATTGAAAATAGTTTGAAACTTAATGAGATTATGGAATTTGAGAAATATCCATTTGTTGGTAAATTACTGAGCAAAATAATGGGAGCGGCTTCACTCAAAATTTGGACCGAGGAGAACTTTGGCGCCTTGGTATATTCTAAGAATTATGGTGTTAGTGTTAGCCTATGGCTTACCTTAACCAATCACTAAGTCTAGTTGTCACCTATATTTGTATTATTCATTTAGGATATTAGTAATATATCCTCAAGTGATGACTAATGAGTTAGTTAAGATTTCCTAGCCTAGTCATCATGCATGATTTTAGGATCTAGAGAAAATCTCTCTATAAGGTGGCATCACCCATTGTACTATAAATATGTACCATTGGTTTGAATACATTTAGTGTTGTCTAGTGAGCCTTTTCCTTCATATGGTTGTTTTTGTGCATATTTTATCAGTGAGTAAAAGGATGGCTATCATGGTCCTTTCAAGCTACTAAAGATGTAGACAATATTTTACAAAATTATTGGAAATGGGGTTCTCAGGGCTTGCACCTAAAAAAGAGCACATGTATTTTGATGTATTTCTGGCCCAATTAGATTTCACCCCAATCTAGGTTTGTATTCTAGGATTCCCTCATATTATTTCATCCAAGCAATGATCAATTTTGAAGGGATAATTTTAATTTTGAGTTGAAGGGTATAAATTCATTCAACCCTTCCATGATGAAAAGTTGAAAAAGTAGTAGTAATTCAATTGAAAAGGGTAAGTATGAACACATTTCAAAAAACACATTCTTAATAAAATATTTCCCTTCCAATATAAGAGATGATGTAATCTATGTATCCATATGATGCATGAGCACTACATCTTATATTCATATTTTGAGCATACCCCAATCTTGCTTAACCATGGGAGTCATGTTCATTTTAGCTCTCATTAGAAAAGAAGAAATTGTAGTATATCTTGAGGCTTTTGTTGAAGGGTGATAATTCTATCAAAATAATTAAAAATCAACGAATACATCACACTTTCTATTATGATCCAAAGGAGGCATATATAAGGATAAATGTAGATGATATGACCCCAAGGGGAGGGAATATATGGGTATAAATGTACATGTAATGTGTAAATATAAATTTAACAGGGTCGACCTAATAGTGAAGGGGATTTATGTGTAGTGTGTGAATAGGTATATATAGATATGATGTATTCATTATTGGAGACATGTGAATTGTGATGTATGAATGTAATTGATTGTTTGGAGGAGGTTATCCTATTATTTAAGGAGTTATTGTGTAAATTATCTATCTTGGAGTGTTTCTCCATGATCACATTCTATAAATGGTGTTTAATTATGTTATGTTATGT
This sequence comes from Picea engelmannii, assembly GCA_009831015.1. NCBI lineage: Eukaryota > Viridiplantae > Streptophyta > Pinopsida > Pinales > Pinaceae > Picea > Picea engelmannii. Next base: position 5,412 of record ML787845.1, on the reverse strand, counting down.
TATGTTATTTTAAGAATTTGGATCATTACATTTGGTATCGGAGCATTGATCCTAGGGTTTTTCTTCCTCATGCAAGTAATTTTGTAATTTTTTCTATAAAAAAATTTATGAGACACTTAATAAATTTAAACTTGGAGGATATTTCGAATAAATATCAAGGTGTATGTGGAACAAATTTCATCTTCTGGGCAATTTCAATTTCAGAGATACACCTTGTGGAAGATAGGGTTTTTTACTAGTCCTATAACTAGTCTCAAACATGTGTTCTAGGTAAAAATTTCATATATTCTTAAGAAAGGATCCAAATTCAATGTGAAATATTGAAATGGAAAGAGGAAAGGCCATAATATTTTTGGTATGAATTTCAAAATCTTATATTAAATATTGAACATGTGGAATTCTGTAAAAGTTCGCTCTCCAAAACAAGCCAAAAATCAGCTGGGTTTGGGAAAGTTACCATAACTTTTATTTGGAACACCCAATTTTGGTCAGACCTATGTAATTGTAGATAATAAATTTCAGATTACTGCAGGTCACAATTTCAGACTCATAGGGGTTGATATTTCATAAATACATCAAAAGGAAGGTCGACCAGAAGAACAGACTCCAAATCAAGGTTTCAAATGTACGTTCACTTAAAACTATCATAAATTTTGATTGGGATGTCTGATTGAGATGATTAAAAAACAATTGGAAATAAGAAACATAGAATATTATATTGGAGCAAGGATTATAACTATATAATATCATTATCCTTAATATAATGAGGTTGTAAGTTAAGGTTTTGGGTTATACCTCAATCAAGAATCAAAGGCAATACCTAAGTTTTATGGAGATCAAGACAAAGCCAAAATCAATCCTATGGAATGGTTGAGGATGATAAATAAATACAATTTGAGACCTTTGATGGTAGGATTGTACTTGAGTGGTGAATCTCTTAAGTGGTGGGATAACATTGATGAAGATACTAGATTCTCCCTCTCATGGGAAGAATTTGAAAAATGCTTCTCAGATAAATGGATTAGGGACACAAAAATGGAGGAAATGTATAGAATTCAAGATGAAATAAAATAATCATTTAGCCCAGTGGGTTAGCTCGAGTGATGTTTTTTCTTGAATGAGGTTTTGGGGTCGAATCCCTAACTAGGATCATGTTTAGGGCCTCACTTGATGTTCCCATTGGGCTAGGCACGTAATTAGGCCGAACGGTTTACCCCCTTTACCATCCACAAAATGTAGGGAAGTACTCGGGGGTTTCTCATTTTGTATTCCTAGGGAAAAAAAGAATTAAAAGAATCAAAGGGATATATTAAGAATAATGGTGAGGATCTATCTAAGATATGATCTCTTAATGAGTCACTCATTAAGGAGGTTAACAACTTAAAGAAGAAAACACTATGAAAGGAAAGTAGGAAAAAGATGAGTCAAGGGAAGATTTGAAAAATAAAGATGAATAGATATGTATATTACAAAATCATAATAAAAAACTATTAGATGAAGTTAAGAAATTAAAAGAATAAAAACAGAATTGTCAAAATCAAGAAGAAAGAAGGATCTTGGATGAAGAATCTACCAAAATAATTGAAAAGAAAATTTGCAAGAAGGCTGAGGTATCCCTAAATAATGATGAGGTAAAATAAAAAATGTAATATAGAATTGAATAAGGACATCCAAATTTGATAGATGGGGTTGCATTGTAGCTTCAAAAGAAAAAATAAGACAAGATTCAAGAAGGTCAACAAAATATACTTGAATAAGTTGAAATCCATCTATAGGATGTACATGCCAAATATGATGGTATCATCTCCAAGTATAGAATAATCAAATACCAAGTAAATATGATCGAGGATTCTATTGTCTATGAAAATAAGATAGAATAAACAGGTGTATAGAGTGAAGAAAAACCATCAAATGTGAAACCATATCAACACCCTCATTACCAGGAAATATTTCAAGGAAGACAAGAAGGTTGATATGAACATTATGAAATAAGAAGATGGAATAATTATCAATATTGATGGAACAAGGCATCACAAAACCACTCTTCAAGAAGCAATTATCAGAGACCAACAATAACTACAAATGGGAGAAGCTTCAACAAAAATACATGGAATCAAGGAAAAGAAAATTATGTAACAACTATTCACCAAGGATTACAACCGAAAATAATTGATTTTGGATGGATGGGTCATCATCAATGGAAAGAAGAAAGTAGGAACATAAGAAAATGATATTACTTGGTTTCATCACAAGTGAATCATTTAATTGCGAAGCATTGAGGAAAAAAACATTTAGAGGGTATTATTATATGACCCAAATGGGGCATATATAGGGATAAATGCATATGATATGACCCCAAGGCGAGGCATATATGGGGATAAATGTACATGTAATGTGTAAATATATATGTAATAGGGTCGGTCTAATAGTAAAGGGACTTCATGTGTAGTTTGTGAATAAGTATATATAGAGATCATATCTTCATTGTTTAAGACATGTGAATTGTGATCTATGAATGCAATTGATTATTTGGAGGATGTTATCCTATTCTTTAAGGAGTTATTATGTCACTTGTCTATCTTGGAGTTGTGCTCCACGCTCACATTCTGTACATGGTGTGGACTTCTATTATGTTATGTTATTTTAAGCATTTGGATGATTGCTTTGATACCAAATGTAATGATGAGAATAAAAGTATTTTAACTTCTCCTAATTATGTAATCCTAATTTTAATTTTTGTGACGTTGAAAAGGTTCATTTTTTGCAACTTTCTATATAAACTTAATTAGAAACATACGCATTTGAAAATTTCACCAATATTGACAGAGGTTTTAATCCCAAACATAATCAGTAAATAGATTTATGTGAAACAAATAAAAACTATGCATTATATTTATGATGAGCTTTACCAAACTTTTACAAGATTGGTGAATTATCGAGAGATTTATATTCAATTCTTAATTACAGTTTTTTTCCATTATTTATTGTATTAGTGGGGATGCCATGAATTACATACTAAGTGGGTGAGAGGCCGGCCAATGTGATGAAGTAATAATATTTTTAGATACCAAAGATATAACCATGTCATGGATTTTAATAGGAAAAATCGTAGAATTATTAATGCAATAAAATAACTATGAATCAACATGTTAGATGCTATTAGAGAGATGGAATATGTGAAAGTGAAAAAAGAGAGATAGCAAGATTTTCATGTTCACCCAATGTCTATTGTTTGCTCTTCAAAATTGATAGTAAGTATCTCATTTGTAATTAATCTTACTAATAATATCCAATGCCATTACAATTTTCATCCATAAACTAGGACGATTTTTTTTGGTTTTTTACAGAGCCAAGAGTAGAGGGAAAGATAACAAATGAAATTGCATTATGGAGAGACTGGGAGGAAATGGTAACAAAGAAAATTTAACTATGGCAAGTTTGCGATTTAAAAACTTGAAGTATGCAAACTAAATGTGATGTGATTTCCCATATTGAGAAGAATTGACAACACTCATAACACATGAATTCAAGTGGGGATTCATAGAGACAAGGTGCATACACCAATATGGTGGTAGGATATTTATTCATGTGTGAGCTATGTGATGTATTTAATGTTTTGGAAGGGTACACCATAACATGGAATAGGTAAGAGTCAACTATAATAGAGATTATTTTATCCTTTACATACTAAAGTCAATTATTTTGTGATAAACCAATGCTCATTGACCAACCAAGCATTGGAAGTGAGGACAATGATGAGTTATTAAAAATTCAACCCTTCTATTGACATTTTATAATATTTGTCTCCCTTCATATATGGCAAATGGTTTAAAAAATTTACATTTTTTAAGGTTCTTTTTTAATTACCCTTTTAGGACAGGTTTTAACCCCTTTGAAAGGTTGGGAAGGGTTCAATTGTGATCACTGGGTTTGAGGAATTGTTTAAGGAGATTGAAAATTAATCAAGGATATTTACTATGAATAAAACAACTATTTTTACATGATATATGGGGGTGGTTATAAATCTAGGGGGTATTGACCTATCCAAGGGACAAATGAACTCCATAATCATTCGAAAAGGCCCCAGTTTCTTCCATCAAGCACTTGAATATTAAGGGATCCCCTTAAAATGTGGGATATTCCATGAGTATGGACACCTGTAAAATAATGCACATTCTATTTCTCCTAGAAGGTATGAGTTCAAAATACCCCTTCATATGGCAAGGTTCCTCCACCTACTCAACATGAAGAAATTCCCTCTAAAAATATTCAAGAAAACCCTATGGAATACAACCCCACACCAAATATCTCAGCAAAAAAATCCCACTCAAGATAAACAAGACTCCCCCTTCGGTCTCTCTCCATAGAAATACTTTTTGAATGCAACTATATTGGGTAAGAAACTTTCTACTCCCCACTGTCCCATTGTTTCCTTTAGTAAATTACTTCTTGAAACTTGGGAGGAAATATTAAAGTATGAGTTGAGGAACAATCAATGATATTTCCTCTTCAGTATATATGGGTTCGAGAAACCTCAGTCCACATCACTTAGCCCCCTATATGGACTATGAGAAACCCTCTCTATGACCTTCATTCCTCCAAACTCTCATCCTCCCCCTCTGGAAAATTTTCCAATGATGGAATATCTTGAAGTTTTTCCCTCTTATAAGATATCAAAATACAATATCAAACCTTGAAATAGGGGACACAAGGTTTTTGAAGGAGTTTCTAAATGTGGTCTAGGACACCTAGAAAATAAAAACCCCAAGGCTGGACAAAGAGAAATAAAATCCTACCTCTCCATAGATCAAAATAAATCCAACTTTGAAGTAAAACGTGGTAGAAAACAATATCTAATTGGAGTCCTTAGATAAAATTACCCTAAGGAAAATTCAAAATTATCTTTCTAACCCTGAATTGTAGAGGGATGGATAATCCCTCCAAAAAATTGACCTTAAAAAGGATGATTGGAACTAAAAACCCCTTTGTCATCTACCTACGAGAACAAATGACAAAAGGGGAAAGATTTGTACAAGATCTATCCAAGATATTAAAGGGTCAGGTTTTCAATTTTGTTGATACCAAAAGATAATTTGGGTGGGTTAGTTATAGGTTGAAAGATAGACTATTTCAAACTTTCTAACTCATGGGATTTTTCTTTAAGGTTGGGCATCTCCCTTTTCTCTCTTGAAATGGGAAAATAACTCACATTCATAATACTCTATAGACCCCACTCTAATTGAGTGGAATTATGGGAACATTTCTTTATCGATCTAGGGATTCAAAGAGGTCTGATGATTCTAGGAGGCAACCTAAATTTTTCTCTTGGTGCATATGAGATATGGGGGGTTGTGTCCCAAGTGGATTTTCTCTTGTATTTTCTCATTATCAATATGTAACAAGTTGGGATTT
>ML787844.1:455847-498994 GCA_009831015.1 Picea engelmannii | reverse complement strand
GACATCACATAGTATTTCATCCTTATATCCTCCTATTTTAATTTCAACTAAACATTGTTTAGTGACATTTACCTGATGCCCTTTTTGTAGCCATGAAACTCTGTATGGGCTTGGATGTTCAATAGTCTCCAGCTCCAACTTTTTTACCATCTCTGTAGAAACGAGATTGTCTGTGCTACCAATGTCCACGATGACCTTGCATACCCTGTCTTTGGTCTTGCTAGCAGTCCAAAAAAGTCTGTTCCTTTGGACTGGATTTTCTACCTCCTTCTCTGGTGTTAAGAGAACTTTCCTCATCATCAGTGATCTTCCACCTTCAGCATCTTCTGCCTCAACATTCTGTCCCTGTTCTTCGACAATGTGAGTCTCACCTCCTTCTTTCTTCTTATCTGGACATTCATAATACTTATGCCCATTATTCTCGCAGGTAAAGCATTTTATTTCACCACCTCTGCCTCTTCCTCTTCCTCTAGTTCAAGGAAAAGTATTTATGTCTGCATACTTTCCTCTTTGTGAGCTTCCACCTCTCTAAGTTTGAGTTTGAGGTTTCTTCCACTCTTCCTTAGGTTTCTAATTTTTGTCTTGGGAAATTGTTTTGCCTCTTGCTTGACTTCTACCTCACCCTCTTTGAATTTTCTTTCGGCTCAGTTTCTCTTCAGCCTTCAGAGCCATCTGATAAGCATATTCCACCGTTCGGATGGTCATCATGCTCATCTCATCTTGGATGTCATATCTCAGACCATTCATATATCTGGCAACCTTTTCATCATCACTTTCGCGATGACCTGTCCTAATGTTTAGTTTGTAGAACTCTTCAGTGTACTCTTTCACTGACATCAGCTTCTGTCTCAAATGTTGCATCCTCCGAAACAAAGTGATTTGATAATCCTTAGGTATGAATTTTTCCTTCATCTTCGCAACCATTCTATCCCAACTCTTGATTTTCCGCTTTCCTTTGCAGCGTCTGTCATCCTATAGTTCATCCCACCATAATGTTGCATGCCCTTTAAGTCTTGTGACAACATGTTTAACCTTCTTGTCTTCCTCAACATCCTCATAATCAAAATATTTATCTAGAGCTCTAATCCAGTCTAGAAGCTCTTCAACATCCAGGTTTCCTTCATATACTGGAATGTCCATTTTTTCTCTAGCACCTATCCCTGCAACAACCCTGAATAGGCATTCTTCTGCTGCATCTTCGGTTGCAACTTCTTCGTTTCTAGCTTCATTTTCACTTTCAGATTCACTGATATCCCCAACATCAACTGTGTGCCTCTTTTTTATCTTCATGGCATCAATCCTGGCATGTAGTTCATGCATCTCTCTTTCCCTTGCCGGATCAGGTAATTTTTTATCTCTTCTTCTCGAAATTTCTCTATCCTCTGGTGGGTCAGGTATTTGCCTGTCTCTTCTTCTCGGCAGCATGGCTGTAAAATTTCTCTTTTCCCTGCTACAGAAAGAAAAGAAATTTTTCTATGCTTTGATACCACAACTGTCGTAGACCCCCAGACCCGTAGGTTGGGATTCGCACAGGATCTTTTCTTCTCGGCCCCTGAGAGCTCCATTGGCTCTTTTATTTCCCTTTCGGGAAATCAACACCCACAACAAACCTTGAAGAAACTCCTCTTTTATTTCGGGATACCGGATTTCGCAATTTCACGAATATCGGGGTCGAGTGCCTTACCTCTTCGACCTCTGAAACTTGAAATACTAACACTTGGTCTTTTCTGATGTCAATTTCGGCTTTTCGACTTTCACGAACTCGGGAGTGGCGAGGACGTGCAACTCTTCTCTCGACCCCTGGAGTCTCGAACCTCCAACTTCTGATTTACCGAAATGAAAATGTTCTGGTCCTCCCTTCCTCTTCACGGTTTCAGGATTTCAACCACCAAAAATCACTTCCACTATGTCCTCGGGCTCTCGAACCTCCGAACCCCAAAATGCTGAAATTACGTCTCTTGAAATCCTTTCAGAATTTTGCGTACTGGAAGTTCGATATGCTAAGGATCGAATGCTTTGTTGCTTCCGTCTTTCGGTCTCCGAAGTCCCAAAATGATGAAATGGTATTTCTCCTCCTCTGTTTTCACGACCCTCGATAGAAAGTCTCATGTCCTTCCACGTGTCACCTTCTTCTTGTTTGGGTTTTTGGGTATCGGGAGTTTGGAACTCTCGAACCACCTTATGTCCTCGTAATCCCCAATTTCCTGAATTCTGATGTTACAAAACACTTATACTCTTCCCCCACTCTTTCCACACATGAACACTTCTATTCATGTTTCGGAGGTTTGATCAGCCAAGGATTTGGCTTACACTTCGGACTTTCGAACCCCGAAATGCCAAAATGATCTGACGTCCCAATAAGTCAAGATCAATGGCCCCTTATCTGCCTTGCTGCTCCTATAGATCCTACGGTTCTCTCTATTTCAAGAATCCCCCTCAAAGAATTCTGACCTCTCAATCTCTCCCCAAAGAACCTTCTGGCTCAATCAGACCTGCGATCCTTTTCCTGAATCTGGCCTCTGCACAGTGACCAAAACTCCTCTTCTTCTCTTCAACACTTTGAAAGTGCTGACCCTCCTGAGCTTCCTTTCGCAAACTCAAGTCTCCTAAAGGACTTCTACATGCACTCCTTGCGGCACTTCTTCAAATATTCCTAAATATTTGAATCTCTTGACTCTATGCAACTCTGCAACAGTTGTCCTTCTCAACCTTAGTCTATGTGTTCTAAGGTCTCGACTAGCCTACGCACACCTTGAACGGCTTTTGTGCTTGTCTTGCACATCAATTGAAATGAGAACAACGGTATCCCTCCTAATCTTTCAGAGATGAACTCTGAACCCGTCAATGCACTCCTTGCGGACGCTTCACTGCACTCCTTGCAGGAACTCTGACTCAAGAAGAGAAACAATTGAAACTCATTTCCTTAGTCTCTCAGACTTCAATCACTTAACATGAAATCATACATACATAGCATAAAATAAAATGCACAACAGAAAGAGTAAAACAACCATAAGCATAGCACTCAGCATGTATACACAGAAAACATTAGAACCCCATGAGTTTAAATCAAAGCTTCATGTATTAATTTCAGAACTTTTGTACATGGATTCTTCTCTACCACTCTATATTTCTCATCTATACTCATGTGCTTAATCATACAATATCTCTTGATTGATTCAATAATACAAAGATGAGGGTGTTTATAGTCGGTTTTCCATCCATCTCCTAAAACTGTCTAATCTAGAATTTAAATCTACCTACTTTCATTAACTATGCATAAATGCTTCTACACCTTACAAATGAGAGCGAATCTCTCAAGATCTGTTTACAATATGGAAGTACGCCTTGTTAACTATTTCATTACTGTCTGGGCATCCAAACTTTCAAAAACATTTCAAACATTTTCAACATGTGCCAAAAATGTGATGGYGCTCATCCCTGTTGTCTTCYGCCTCCACGCTTKCTTGCTGCTAACGATGCTCCTGCATCATTACCTGCCTTCAATAATCTTGGACAACAAGCATATTAATCACAATTTCACACGAAAAACATTTTATTGTTGCATAAAATTCAAGAAATTTCCATAACTTAGGACAATACTCATCCTTGCAATTTGTGGATTCATATCCACATGGATGTATTGTTTTCTTGGCTCACTATTTTTCCTGGACATACCCATTGTGTGCATGATCCCAATCAATAGTTTATAATAATTATCAAAGTCGCATATTCCTTTCGGTCACTCACCTTCCAGGCCCAGGCTCAAGAATCCCCTTCTCTACTATATAGTTCCTCAGGTGATCCATCTTTCCTTGCCAAGGATTTCTCGCACAAGAAGAATTTTAGAGACTTCATTGAGCCTTACATTCGAGGCGTCCCTTGGACTTTCTCTATCAAGGCATCCCTCCAGCTTCTATTGCCACAACAAAACATATTCTAGGTTATCATGGCTTACCATAGGGTTCTCCTATCCCAATCAGTAGCCTTTTTTATGTTTTCCATCTTGAAATCCTTCATATGTCCTCCCTGGACAGATCTTTTTTCATCTCACCTATGTCATAGGTATACAAAATTATGAGAAATTATCATCAATTTCAAATTCATAATTTTCTTGCAAATTTGTTACCCACAGATTTCCACATTCCCCATTTATTTTCAGATCTATTCCGCATAGGAACCAGATTCACAAGTATGGTACTTTCCTTCCCATAACAGTTTATCTCAGTAATCAATTGGTCTTCCTTATGGGATTACAACACTTCCATATCCAAGACCCTTTCCCCCCCTGCAAATTCAACATTCCTCAGCTAAACAAATTGTTAGTTTTCATACGCATTATATTTTCAAACGATGCATCCTAATAGTCCAAGTCATTTTAATCTATTCAAGGGTACAAAGAAAACAAAAAGGGGAAATATTATTATTTATGTAATCATCATTTCAACATACTAAATTTTCTGAATACAATTCAAATATTAAATGACTTTAATCAATGTGCCAATATTCATGGCCACATTCATACCCAATGCACCCTCGCATTGATCTTCAAGCTACCATACTTGGTGACAAGAACCTTCTATGGTGTGTTGGATTTTATCAAACCTCTTCACCATATCTTGTATTCCTTCTCTTTCACTCTTACAGTAGGACTATGCTTCCTGCTACAGGCTTATCACGATTCCAAATCAGCACACATGAAACTAAATGTTTCTCTTGAATGCACCCAATAATTCTTCCTTCATTAGGAGATAGGGTAACAACACTCATAGCCACCCAATTTACCTGTTTCTTTAACACCTATACAGTCTAAGTAAAATATTGGAAAGGCTCTCCTTACTCAATCAAAAATCTATTGTCTTCCCTTTATGCAAACCTGCATTTCCTCGAAGCAATTCCATGCAATGTGCTAACTATGAGCATCTTTATTCCCCAATATCCCTATATTGTTCATTGTACCCATGGTACTCTTTACTCATGAATTTTCTGTTGGGGCTCAAAAATGTCCTATTCTCTTCCACCTTTCCCTTCATCATTCTCCACATTTCATCACCCCATTAACCTTTCATGATATCATTTCCATAAATATACTTGGGTTTCACCTTATTGTTCTCCACTTTATTCATTTTAGTATTTAAAAGGAATTTGTGATTAAATGTTAGAAAATCAACATGTTTTCATATATATCTCAAATATGTGTGAGMTTTGTAATGTGTAGGAATATGAGAAGGATTAATTCAAAAGGACTTCTCGAATACTTCCTCCACCATTTCAATATTTGAGGAGATAATTCAATCCCATTCCAAGGAGAAGATCATGGAGATTTGGTTGGAATATCTTATCCAAGATATATGAGAGATATGCGTGAGGATTTGAAGGGATTATATTTTGTAATAATGGGAAATAAGTTGAGAGAAAAGTGGATCTGTAATAATGAGATGGTTATCTTATCTTCAAGGCTCTCATGTATAAAAGAGAGTGCTCTCTCTTCATGAGATTTCAGTTGTAAGTAGAGAATTAGAGTAGTCATTAAGATTCGAACGAGAAAGGGATTCTTAGCTTTGATTCATGGTTTTCATTTTCATGCTTTCATTATTCTATTATGAAGATTGATTTGATTATTGAATGTAAGATTTCTTCATTGGTGAGAGCTCTCATGTGTTGTTGTGCCATTTAACTCTTCACTTGTTGTATCTTCTTTTCCTTCATGTAGTTCTCCATTTCTAGATTAATTTCCTTCATGCAATTTCCCATTCCTAGATTACTTTCATTTACTCAACTAGATTAATTCAATTCAGTCGTGTGTTAGATCAATGATTCTAATTCAGTCATGTGTTAGATTAATGATTCTATTTTAGTCACGTGTTAGATTAATGATTCTAATTCAATCGTGTGTTAGATTAATGATTATATTTCAGTCATGTGTTAGATTATTGATTCAATTTCAGTTGTAGCTTAAACATTAGATTAGATTAGTCTCACTTCAATATTGCATATACTTTTCATGTGCTTCATCAGTTTACGAACCCTAGGTTGAAAAATTAGATAGTTGGGCAAGTACTACAACTCAATTAATACAACATTATTTTGGCCCAATATAACGACTATCGTTCCCTTGTCATGATTGTTGTTCCTATTGTTGTTCATTTGAATGGAACGATTGTTGTTCCTTTTGTTACGATTGTTGTTCCTTTTGTTGTTCATTTGAACAGAATGATTGTTTTTCCTTTTTTTATGATTTTTGTCCCTTTGTAGGGGTCGCATCTCTAGAGGACGAGTATTGAAAACGGAAGGTAAGTAGGCGACAAGTAAAACTCTTGTGCCAGCGCCTACCTTTGGATGATGCATAGAGGTTATATTTTAAGACATATTTAGAGCCCAACATTTTCTTGCAAGGATTTTAACTCATCCTTGATTGACATAGACTTCCTCTATTTATTTTTCAGATTCTTCCTTCCTTAATCTTACCCTGCCTGGGTAGCAATGGCATACAACAACCACTCAAAATTAATTGCATATCATTAGGATAATGAAATATTTTCAGAAGGGATTCCTACCGATTCCCTTCATACCTCATGCTACATAGGTATGAGCATTCTTATACCTTCATAGGATACTAGCACCCTCTCGGATATTACCTCATCAATGGTTCTTTGTGGGGACTTTTAAAGTCCCTTCAACAATATTTTAACAAAAACCTCCTCATAGTTATCATTTGCTTGAGGTTGTCCATCATTGAAAATTGTCTTTCTCAACAGCTCCAATTCCTCTCTACCCATGTCATCCATCATGAATATATATTAGTTTTTAGGTAAAATAAAAATGCATGTATCATAACATTTTAGTGAATAAAACATTTTCAAATATGTCCTAGTATATCTTTATGCACTTGATTACATTATTCTTAATGTTTTCATGAGTGAAACACCACAATTCTCAATTGTTTCTACAGTCACACAACCATCATCACTATGGTGTCAAACATTTACCTTTCATCATCACTCCAGTTTCTCTTCCTAGAGAAAACACAAAATACAACAAGAAAGGAGTTGAGATCTCTTCCCTTTTCCAACTCCTTCTACACAACCTAGGACTTTCAGTCCAACTGGTATATTTTCCAAGGCCTTATTTCAATTGTTTAATATGGCTTCAACCAAGCCTATTCATTCAAACTTACTTACTTACTTATTCTCCTTTATCCAGTTGTACTTGTTCTTCATAGTTGCTCATCTAAGACCTACAACTCTGTAAGAAATTCAGATTCTTAGGGTGGAAAGAGTGTTCCTCCTTTTTACTTGACAAGCCTTGGTTAGGCTTACCCTAACTCTTAGGATACATAAACATTGTTTAATATAAAACCTTTTGTTCATAATGATTCATGACCCTATGCACGCTCCACATTACCATTCGGTTATTAGAATGGTCTACACTAGTGGGTTAGTTTTCCACTCATATATATTTTTTTAGAATGAAATCCAGGATTCTTATATAAATAGGCTTGTAGCCCACTTCTCAATTCTCAGAATTCATTAAGGTGGTGACTCCATTTTCATGACAGATTCTTCACACAGTTCTTCTACAATGAACACCTTCAACATGCAACTTCCTTTTTACATATCCTCCTCTATCTGTGATGGCCTCAACCTTAAATTAGCTTTGACTTTTTACCAAATATTCCATAAGGAATATAAACATCCATCTTTGTTATGCATCCAGATTATTTTTCCACCCATATTCCTTGTTTTTCTAACTTACATCCATGATGCACTTAACCACATGCATAATCATAAATCATTTAACTTATGATTGTTCACAATTGTTCTCATGTAGTCCTCAAAGGCTTAATAATGATGCCTTTTATCATGACAACAAAGTATATTTTCTCATTTACTGTTTCATCTATTTATACTAGCATTTCCTGAGGGAATGGAACACATTCCCCTCAAGCTATAATTCAAAACCAATCTTTCCTGACTCCACATAATAGAGCCGGCCATGCATCCATGGTATTCATTCAATCTTGGAAAGTGTAGTTATTTCCCTACATATCATTCATCAAGGCAGCCATATTGTTCCTTTAGTATACATACATTCTTACATAATACATGTGCATCACTTGCACATTTAATACCATTCATACCTAGTTAGTATTAATTTCAGGCTTCATATCAAGAAGCTTCACAATGCATTAAATCCATGCACTCAAGCTTATACACACCTATCCCAAGCATACATCACGCAAGCTCATTGCTTGCACCCTTTCCATGGCATACATGTGCATGGACATATCAGACTCTTGTATCCTTCTCCCAGGGATCTTACTACCATTCTCAGGACAATTTCCATAGAGATAATCAACACTGAGATTCCCTCTCGTTTGGGATCTTGTAGTCATTCACATGCTATCAACATGGTCAATTTAACAGACATAATCATAATTATGTCCCTCTTTCTATATGAAAACAATAAGAAAGAAATTATCCTTGCCTCTGGTGTTATAATATGACTCAATATCCTAGAAATATTATCTGGGAAAATCCAATAGCTCCCCAAGGAAACAAGACAAATTATAAAGATTCTCTTTCATTCCTCGAACCCTTCTTGGTCAACAAATTCCTTCAAGGGAATCTTTTCCTAAAATCCATCTTATAGCTATCTGAGTATACCAATCTATTTCCATATGGTTATCATCCACCTCTGGATGTCAATATGACCCATTGGGCTTCTTGAAGTGCCACAACACTTCCTTTACCACATTCAAGATCAACATTTAATTAACCATTTTACCTTATTTATAAAAGATTTTCATGTGTAATAACAGTTGGACTATTCCCTTAAAGCCCAGATACAATTTTGAATTATGTTACTTACTAAGTATTCTAGTTCAAAACTCCAGAGTATATTTAGGTCATAATTAGTCTTAACCATTACACCTAGAGTTCTTCCTTCTATTCATCAACAGTTGAGGATGAAGTTCACTCTCCTCCTCCCATGAGAATTATGGCAGACTAGTTTCCTATCCACCAAGCAAGGGAGATTGTTGTGATTTCTCATTCAATCACTCTATATATCTGCAGCTCCATTTATCAGCTTGATTAGAAAAACCCTTCCCAACAATTCCTATACCCAGAAACAAAATTCACTTCTCAGTTCCCTTCAAAACCCGAGAGTTGTGCATGCTCTCCCTTTTTAGAGAATGGTCACCAGACTCATTCCTCTGATCGTGAGGGGTTATACATATATACCATGTTTAATCCTTCATTAAAGCAGTAATTTTTACTGCTATGGATCCTTTCACTCCATTCACATCCAAGTCTTGCTATTATTTCTCATCGGTATAATCCAACTCCTGTAGGATTGGCTATCATTTCCCAAAGAAATGATAGGATTCATTTTCCATGAAATAACATGATTCAATCTCGTTGGGTAAAATCCCAGCTGAATTTTAATCTGCATCCTTCAATGTGCAGATAACTTCCATATGACTGTGGTAATCTCAGCAGGATCATGTTAGCCTAGCCTTTCAACTGTTCTTCAACCTATCCAGGCCTGTGTCTAAATCATGCTCTGCTATATAGGGTAGGGTAGTACGCCCTCTCACTTAAAGTTTTTCTAATAACATTTTTATGTGACTCGTGCATGAGCCCAATTAGGCCAAGTGTTTTTTACATTCTTTGATACCAATTTGTAACACACCCGAACCCTAAATACCCTTTCTAGGGATGGGGCATCATTTTTTTGTTTTTTCCTTGGTTCATTTATGGTCCCTTACTTAAGCAAAAAATTCTTCCCTATTTTAGGTTGGGGATCATTACCTTTTCCTTAGGTTACGAAATTTTGGTATCCCCCACTGTTGGTATTAGGTTACTAATTTTGATTCCCCCAGTTCCCTTGGTTTTTGACATTATGTTTTCCATTCTTCTTGTCATTCTTTTTATTATTTTGATTGGGGGGGTAAGGTGCATTTTTTCATGCATACACTTGTCCACGAGGAGGAGGTGTAGGTTAACCAACAAGGGATTTCGGTACCATTGCAGGAGGAATCGAGAATACTAGTGAAGGAACAAGGAAATGGTAATAGGGATTCATCGATATCCCACCTTAACAATAACTAGTACAAGCATGCCCATGTACATGTGGATTTGCATGAGTTGAAACATATGAAGTGCTAGTTCCCACTTGTGAGGAGGAATGATAATAACACTGAGGAGGTTTATGGTAACTATAAGGTGTATAAGGACACCCAACTGAGGATTGATGGCAAGGAATGATAACCCCACCACAAGGTTTATTGTATCCACTATGTCCAGGGGTATTAAGATGTGGATGTTTATGAGACATTGACCCAATAACACCATCAACTACATGGGATTCCCCCTGCGTTGAAAAGTCACTTGAGCAAGAGAAATGGGTATAAGGAAGAATCATATACAAATACCCAGACTTGGCATAGATAATTTCATATTCTTGTGCCTTCTGGATAGCTTCTTCCTCGATATTGGGAATAGTCGTGGATACATATTTGGAAATGGGAGGAAGAAGAGATTTATGAACCAATCCATGAGGAATCTATCATTTATATCATCTTTGCACAATCCATGTCTTATATGTTATTCGTGGATGTTATCCATGATATGAGTGTCTATATTTTGATGGAAGTTAGTTAAAATCCCAATCCCTATGTCATGGGGGACCAGAAGATGGAATAAATTCAAGAAAACCTTAGCTATATATGGAAAGAAGGTATATGTATTGCTTGGTTGTTCAATGTATTATTTGGAAGAAACACTTGTTAGCACTGAGAGTCACCCTCATACTGCTAGAGGATAAGCCCAATACCCATTTGATTTAAATGATTAAAACAGGTTATACTTGGGGGATCAACAAGATAAAAGTAAAAGGGAGGACAACAGACTTCCTGCAAATGCATTCTATTGGGTGTGGAGTCATAAAATTCTAAAAATCAAAGGAAATCAGGTTGCCTACTAGAAAAAAAAGGCTTATGCAAGGATGGGTAGAAGAATAGAAGTTGAAAAGAAAAAAAGAATATCCACTTAACAGAGATATTTTATGAAATATAGATAAAAGAGTTCTTGAACAATAATCAATGATTAATAGGAAATTACCACAAATCCTTTACAGCTCACGAATCCATTGACCAAAGGGAACTTTTGATCTTCAAATTCTACAAATATTACTCAAGAAAGATGATAAGAAAGAATGGATACAAGAGAAAAATATTATTGTATCACAACTTTCATGAATATCTAATGACATAAATGCCTACAACACATGCCCTCAGGCTTACAAATACACAGATAAACTGCCCCTACAGCTCTCTCAAGCTCTTTCTAGTCATGAGCTCAACCCTCTTTCATTAAATAGAAAATAAAATCCAAAATATGCTTAGGAGGTCACATCCCATATATTTAATCGGATTCTGGGCCTTGGAGATAGGTGGAAACAATCAAAGAGACAAAAATCCAACAAACTGCTAAATTTTAGGAAGTCATTGGAAGTCATTAATAAATATGTTGCCAAATCACTGCATGAGGTTTTAATGGAGCTAAATATTAGGTGCAGGTGTACTTTAGAATCTAACTGATATTTGAGAAGTCATTTTAACCCTCCTTGATAGGTGGCAACCTCCAAACAATGCGGATTTATCAAACAATTTGAGTTCACAGTGCCTTTGAGAGCATGCGCTCTGAACTTTCATGTAGGTGGTAAGTTTGACGTTTCTTCACAACTACTAATTGGGTCGAGCTGATTTTTTTTCAGAAATTCAATGGTAATATGGTACCTTCTCCACACCAAATTTGAGAAGAACCCACATCACCACTCTGGATTTATGATAAAATATTTAGAAGAAGTTGCTAAGTTTGTAGCGCCTGACAGTGGTGCTGCGAACTTTCCTATAAGTGTTGTTTTGTGCCAAATCAACTCAAATGATGCCAAAACCATTAAAGACTCCTTAAAAACTCTGATAAACTTGCTAACTTTCATAAACAGTTTATTCATAGTAGCATAGGACAAAACATTCCTTAGATTTACAAGCCTGCATATATAAGATATCATAGAAAAACTGATTGAAAGTTGAAGACATATTGCTTTATCCTCTTCTTGTTGTTGAACATTACACTAACATTTCTTCGAGATCTTAATCCACCATAAGTTTCTACAAAGATTTTGTAGCCCCAGAAGTGGTAGTATGTGATAGTTTGCAGCGCACTATGAGTTTGTAGCACCTTTAACCATTTTGTATCACCTTTAACCAGTTTGTAATGCATTGTGTTTTAATGAAAATGGAGATGAATTTGATACATTTCCTTCTTTACAAATGATGACAATCACCCTTATAACACTAAGACTTGAAAATGTATTTTGATCAACTTTAGACCCAAGGTTAAAATCAAGCACCTTGATTTATATTCATAAAAGATGACTCTAAACCTATGAACTTTTAAATGACTGAATCCTAGAAGAAGGAATTACCACATGACTAGAAACGAATAATGATGTGTTTTGGTACGTATCATGTGCTAACATTGGCTCCATAGGGGATGGATACCTCCCTATGATGCTCCAAGAACCTCTGCAGTTCGAGTGCCTTATCCATTGGGCATAAACCATGCTCTTTCTTGCAACCTAAAAACTAAGACCAATAACCAATTCCTCAACCAAACACACTACAAAATGAAACCAGTACTGTAAACTCATTGCAATAAAATCCACTCTGAAATATGCACAAGCTGAAACACTGTTGTTGAAAATCAAATGCTCATGGAGTGAGCTTATTTATATATTTTCCTACACTAACCCACTGGAAAAAAAAACAACTGCAAACCAAAATTCTCGAGTGTCGAGCTTATTCATCCTACACCTAATCATTTAAACTATTACTTGATCAAGTATAATTAGTTTTCCAATGAATCCATGCAAGGAATAGATTAACTGGTGAAACTCTTGATCTGGATCGGAAAAAAGAAGAAATCCATGGCATAGAAAAGTGCAGTTCAAAAAGACAATAGAACCAACATCCACTAAACAAGAATGGTTTGACATATTCACTTCTCAAAGGCTCTAGATAATCAGCCATAGGGTCTTGAAAGTCATAAATAAATACCTTTTCTTGTTCTTCTAGCTAGAGATTGGATTGTTTCAGTATATGCCCAACTTTATAATTGTTGCCAATTTCATTTTTCTACAAAAATGAAGGTTCCTACAGGATGGTTTCACTGATTGCAAGTGCAATTGGACTAAAAGACAATCGATCCACGTGATTTGTATCTAGAGAAAACACATCTTTAGATTCATAATAATAAAAAACAATTATAGCAAGTGAACTTTCATAAACCTATTTATTTTCTTCTACTCCATATCCATGAGAAAGAATATCATTTTGAAGAGTATCAACCTCTTGATCATAATGAAAAGTCTCTTCTACTGCAACATATTATTCAATACAAGCATACTCTTTATGACTGCCAGATCCTTTACACAGCAAATCAAACTCATGACAACATTCTAGATAAAGGAAGTCATCTGAAAATTTATCTTTACAAAATGAATGAAAGGCAGTATGAAAACCTTTCAAAGAATTAACATTGGAAACCAGAAGAGATATACACCAGTCACAGGATTTTCCCTCCAGGGACTATCTAAACAACTTGATCATGACATATTCATGTATAAATTTCAATTTAATCATTCACTCATGAAAATATAATAAGAAATCAGCTAGCACTTCCCAATATTATCCTCTAAAGCTAGGAAGAGGACCTTTTGATTCACTTTTATCAGGCACAAGGTTTGAAAAACCATATATATTTGAAAAATCACAAAATGCATACCTATGAGAAAGTATCTTGTCCATTTAAAACTAGTGAAGTCGCCAATAGATTCATCTGTGATGAAGATGGAGTCACAAGGTAGAATATTGTAGTCAAACTAGTGTCATGCTCTTGTCTACCATCAAGAGTTGGATCTATTCTATGTCATTCTCCCATGGAAGCTTTATTTTTTCTTCACTACCCAACAACGACGCCAAAAATGTTAGTACTGAGAGCCACCCTCAGATTGGTAGAGGCTAATCCTAGTACCCATTTTATTTAAATGATTAAAATATGTTATATTTGGTCGATCATCAAGATAAAAGTAAAAGGGGGGGGGGGGACAGACTACTTGCAAATGCATTCTATTGGGCATGGAGTCATAACATTCTGCAAATAAAAGGAAATCAGGTTGCCTACCAGAAAAAAGGCTTATGCAAGGATGGGTATAATAATAGAAGGTGAACAAAAAGAAGAGTATCCACTTAACAGAGATATTTTCTGAAAGATAGATAAAAGAGTGCTTGAACAATAATCAATGATTAACCAGAAATTACCACAAATCCCTTGCAGCTCATGAATCCATTGACCAAAGGCAACTTTTGATCTTCAAATTCTATAAATATTACTCAAGAAATATGATAAGAAAGAATGGAAACAAGAGGAAAATAGTATGGTATCACAACTTTCATGAATCTCTAATGGAAGAAATTCCTACATCACATGCCCTCGGGTTTAAAAATACACAGATAAAGTTCCCCGACATCTCTCTCAAGCTCTTTCTAGTCATGAACTCAAACCTCTTTCATTAAATAGAAAATAACATCCAAAATATGCTTAGGAGGTATCATCCCATCTCTTTCATTGGATTTTGGGCCTTGGAGATAGGTGGAAATAGTCAAAGAGACAAAAATCCAACAAACTACTAAATCTTAGGAAGTTGTTGGAAGTCATTAATAACTTTGTTTCCAACTAACTGCATGAGGTTTTAATGGAGATAAATCTTAGGTGCATGTGTCCTTTAGCATCTAATTGATATTTTATAATTCATTCGAATTCTCCTTGATAGGTGGAAACGTCCAAACAAGGATTTATCAAACTGTTAGAGTTTGCATTGCCTTTGACAGCATGCACTGCGAACTTTCCTGTAGGTGGTAAGTTTGACATTTCTCCCAAACTACGAACTGGGTCAGGCTTCGTTTTTTTTCCAGCATATCAATGGTAATATGTTTCTTCTCCACACCAGCTTTCATAAGAACCCACATCACCATTTTGGATTTATGATAAAATATTTAGAAGAAGTTGCTACAGGAAATGAGTTTCTAGCGCTTGACAGCGGCACTGCGAACTTTCTTGTAGGTGTTTTTTTGTGCCAAATCAACTTAACTGATGCTAAAAACATTCAATAAGCCTTGAAAAACTCTAATAAACCTGCTACAAATTTTGAGTAATGAAAATAACTTTCATAAATAGTATATTCATAGCAGCATAGGACAAAACATTCCTTAGATTTACAAGCCTGCATATATGAGATATCATAGAAAAATTGATTGAAAGTTGTAGACATAATGCTTTATCATCTTCTTTTTGTTGAACATTACACTAATAGTTCTTCAAGTTATTAATCCACCATAAGCTGATACAGAGAGTTTGTAGCTCCAAAAGTAGTAGTATGTGACAGTTTGCAGTGCATTGTGAGTTTGTAGCGCCTTTAACCAGTTTGCAGTGTGTTTTGTTTTAATGAAAATGGATATGAATTCAATACATTTCCTTCTTTAGAAATGATGAAAATCACCCTTATAACACTAATACTTGACAATGTATTTTGATCAACTTTAGACTCAAGGTTAAAATCAAGCACCTTGATTTGTAATCATAAAAGATGACTCTAAACCTATGAACTTTTAAATGACTGACTCCTAGAAGAAGGAATTACCACATGACTAGAAAAGACTAATGATGTTGTTCAGTACATATCATGTGCTAACAACACCAATAAGAGTGAGTTGAAAAATCCTCAACCTAACATAATATTCCCTTATGTGGTTGGAGGAACACCAAAGGTGGAAGGAAATAATAATGTGGTTAGGGGAATCTTCTATGGGTTTACCCTCAAACTTAGGGATATTGAAGGGAATATTAGTTGGCATAGTGGTCTAATTGGAATCATTCTAGATAGGATCATTAATCAACTTGTTTACATCATGGAGATTCAAACCTTCCATGTCAGGAAAAATGGACTTGTTGGCATTAGCTCTTGTATTGGCTCTAATGTTAGTTGTTGCCATTGTGGAACCTGGGTTGGATGAAGATGAACTAGTTGCATAAGAAATAGTTTCAGAAGTAGATGAACCCATAGTTCTTAAGGGATATTAGGATTAATAAGAAGAAGAACTTCTTGAACCCAATGAGGAATATCCTGAAAGGGAGGCTTTGTTAGCACATAAACTGGTCATGGCCTTGTGAGTCTATGATTCTTACCTAGGTCTATAATTTTTCCTATTTCCCCTCTTTTTTGCAGACCTGGTCGTAAGATATTCTCTCGGATTGTAGTTTTTCTTCTGATTTCCTTCATCCATTTGATTGACCTGTCTTTCCTTTTCGTCTTTCTTGAGAGGTGTTAGCCCTAAGATTTCCCATTTTCCCTAAAAGTCAACCACTTCTCTCTTTGCTTCCATCGTTGATCCTTTGTTTTCCCGAGCCCTCATCCAGTCATTCAAGTAAACTACATAGGTCGTAGTTTTGAGAACCAAGAGAAACACTTGAAGCAGTCTAATATAAATGCAATTCAAGCAAGCGAGCAAGATCATTTTTCGATGACGAAGATCCATCAAGAAGATCAGATCGACGGCTATTGGGTGATCAGGATCATACAGTTGCGTGAAGTATAGCATCAAAGCTATGAAACCATGATGCCATCCTAGCCTTTAATCTCGGTAAGGACACATGGTGCATAATCATCTTGGTCACAATTTCACGAGGAAGAAAGGTCAAAGAGCAGAGTTATGAGGACTCATAAAACATGAAGTTGCGAAATAATCTAGGTTGTCCACTCCAGCAAGACGCATGGTGCCAGATATGAACTGCAGTGAATTTCATTTTGGGAAGGCTAACATGAGAAGTGTCGATATCCCAAGTCCTGAATTGTTGATATCATTTGGGTTGTTCGATCAAAGGGGACATGTGGCACCCGATCTGAGCGTCGCAATTCTGTGACTCAAAGGTTTGAGCATAGAGCGCAACACAAGTTCGTGAAACACGAAATCGTGACGCACCTGGAAATTAGGCTCATGGTCACTTCCTAGGGTCTTATGGAAGAAGGGTTAAATGAAAGGTAGGCTCTTGATCGAGTGACGGGAAGCTATGGTTGTCCGAGGAGATGATCATGGTCGTTAGATTCAAGGAAAATCCAACCACTGATCCCGATGGGTCGTTTCATGATTTCGAGCATCAGGATATTTGAATTCAAGGGGAGTAAAAACTCCTAAAATGTGAAATCCCAAAATTTCATATGGGATAAGTGCGAGGTCACGGCCCACGGTCGCGTGGGACAAAGGAAAAGGAGCTATGCAAAATATCATAGCACATGAGTTGGTTACAGAGAAATATCTGCATGACCTCGAGGCACCAGAATTGATTCGAAGGAGTTGTGAGCTCACCTGGAACTTTAATGGGTGTTAGGACTTTCCCTGATCCCAATGAAAGTAGTTAATGAAAATAGGGAAGGTGGTTGAAACCTCATTTCACCACTTAAATGGAAAGCATTGAAAAACTGGTTGTGGAGGGAAGACAATCAACTGAAAGTTCCCCTACCATTGATTTTCTTATGAAGCCCATACTAATCTGATCTTGCATCTGAAAAGAGAATGCAAGTGTAATCTGGCAGAGGAAAATGCAAATGCCAAGCCTTGAATGCAATGACCAGAACACACTTCTAAAGAAAGATAGTAGTTCTGAGTATAAATAGTTAGTTTTGATATTTTGTTATGGTCGATGGTTGAGCTAAGCTCTTGTATTGCAAAGTTTTAATGAAGCCTCTGGTTCTTTGGTTATGTGTTGTAGTATGAGACTTATTGTTTAATGACAGTCAGCTTTCCTATTATCTCTTTTTCTTCTGATATTGAAGACTTGGGCATGGTTGATCTAGTCAAGTTGTTGTGACTGTATTCTAATGTATGTTTGATTGCAATGTTGTTATGACGTTTTCAGTTTCCTAAAGTTTTGGGTTCAAGAAGATATTGTATTCAGAGATTTTCCTCCTTAGACTACTGGAATACATGAAGTCCATAGCAAACCTCTGCATTTCCTCACTTGTTCTCCCCCCTCCTCACCCTTTACTACAACTTACTGACTGAAGTTAGATCAAGACCTCATCTTCTTATGCATGGAAACCCCATTTTTTCTGAGTTAAAGCACTATAATCTCGAGATTGTGTCCCTTAGACCACCCTTAAAATTATTAATTGTGATATAATACTGATGGGTATTTGGCTTACCTCTTCCGCAATCTAGAGGTGACTTATAGTGTTAACATTTCTGGCACCGTTTCCGGGGATGAAATTGAAGATTTTCCCTAGGATTGAATGACAAATCTTACTAGTTTTGAAGGTGCAGTAGAACTTAGTACATCAAATATTGCAGTTGTGCACCTAACGAATCCACTGTGGTGACTCCATTGATGTGAATCCACTGTAGACTCCATTCTTTCAGTTGGGGCTTCTAGAGGCAGACACATGAGGTCTACTCCACAACTACCTTTAGCAACACGTGAAGCTAACCCAGAGAAAATTGTCAGAAAGAGAAAGGCCCTATGAGAAGGTACTTTTGTTGTTGAACCAGGTATTTCTGATGATTTTCACTGTCTTCCTTTAGAAACTCCAATAGATTCCTCTCATTATCCTATTATACTGTTTGCTGGAGTTTCCCAAAGTTTAAAGTTTGGGAGTTTTCTTATTGATTTTTCCCCTCCTAGTCTGGATTTGGAGGGAGAAATTCTTGTCACTCCCCTCTCCCCTGAAGTGGCACCTTAGTCTAGACCCAAAACCCCAGAAGAATTTCCCACTCCAAGTTTTATTACTTCTCCTCCTGTTGGAGTTACTGATTTTGCAGAAAGGGAATCCTTTTTTTCCTTCAAACCTTGTAGCATTTTCTCCAAATCCTCTGTTGTTTTCCTTTCCTCCCAGAAGCTCAGTTCCAGTATCCCCTATTCGAACCCCTTCCCCTCCTAGTTCTCCTCCACCTATCATCCCTATGGTAGGATCTAATCCCCCCAAAAATATAATGGACGCTATAGTAGCTTCCAGATACACCCCTCTCATTTTACCTCATCCTATTAATGCCCTCCCAGTTGGTGGCTAACTTAAGCATCTGCCAAAGTTTACGAGGGAGAGAGATATTAACATAGAAGAGCACCTTGCAGCTTTCTATAGTTATGTTGATAACTATGTCATAGTAGACGAAGATGTATGGATGAGGAGTTTTTTCCATAGTCTTGATGGAGAAGCCATAAACTGGTTCAGGGCCCTCGCTCTTGGATCCATTGTTGGGATTGAAGTTTTAGATGATGTCTTCTTGAGACAATGGGGAGATAAAAATGACTTCATGTATTATATCACAGAGTTCGAGTCCCTAAAGAGAAAAGAGGGAGAGTATGTCTTTGACTTCTCCAAAATATTCAATGAAGTGTACAATAAGATCCTTGCTGAGCTAAAGCATACATAATCCTATGCCAAAATTACCTATTCTAGCGCTTCCGACCCTGAATTATTTCTCTTGTTAAGAGAGAGAAGAGTTACCTCCTTGGTGCATATGCAAGATGAAGCCCTAGAAGTAGAGTCTAACATATTGGCAGCTGACCGACTCAGGAATAAAACTGATAGAGGCAGAGGAAGGGGAATATTTGAAGCCTCAACCTCCAGTTCCTCTGCCCCCCACCCCCCCCCCACCCCCCCTCAAATGGATGAATTAACTAAGTTACTAAAATCACTTTCATCTAGAATGGAGAGGTTGGAATTAGAGGGGAAGTAAACATACAGAAATCCTCAAAATGTTGATAACAGAGGAAACTTCAGGAGGCCGAATAACAATGTTCCTTAGGTTATGCAAAGAGAACCTCAAAACAGAGATAGGGATGATCAAAAAATTTAGACCCCTCCTCAAAACAACCTTGTTGCAGATGATTATGGGGAGGAAGAATACCTTGGCCCAAAGATCCACTGTCTTGAAGACGCATCTCCTTGTCCTCACTTAACTCAATCAGCATACGAGGAGTCTCTCATTGACATTTAATTAAACACACTAAGCAAGGGGGATAAGGTCAGTGACATCCTAAATATATACAACCTCAGGTCTAAGAAAAAATATGGGAATTTCGACATCCCTGATCATCCTCCCAGAGAAGACAAGTCCGTCAAAGACTCAGCAAACGAAGGCAAGGAAAAGAAAGCATAGAATTCCCCACCAGTAGCCAAAGGTCCTATCCCGGATGTAAAGGAAATTGTAATGCCCCCATCCTATTTTAACTTTGATCATGAAATTCATAAGATTAGGATCTTGGTACCCCTTTCAGAGATAGTCAAGCATGAAGACTTTAAGAGATCCCTATCTAAATTGTTGTTGCTAGAACCTTTGTATCATCCCTCAGACTTAATCAATTTGCAAGACGAGAATCCAACAATCATCTTAGGTCCCATGGTATAAGATAGAGACAATTCAGCCCCTCCCTTCTACACATCACTGAACATACATGACAAGGTACTGCATAATTGTCTGATGGATTCAGGGGCCTCTCGTAATCTCATGCCCAAAACTGTTATGGAAGAACTGGGACTAGAAATCACAAAGGCTTATCATGACTTATATTCCTTTGAATCTAGGAAAGTGAAATGTCTTGGGGTTATCAAAGATCTAGTAGTGACCTTGTTTCAGTTTCCCATGAAAAGTGTGGTCATGGATATAGTAGTGGTTGATGTTCCCCCAAATTGTGGCATGTTATTGTCAAGATATTGGATAAAAAGGCTTGGGGGAACCTTGCAGATGGACCTCACATATGCTACTATTCATGTGTTTGGGGGGGAGCATAGAATACTATACAAAGAATCTCAGTTGGCTTACATTATCAACGATGAAGCAGACCCCACCAATCATCCTATATTTTCCCTTGATACTAATTTGGGATCTAGCTTATTGTAGCCTACTAATGCCCCTAAACCTCCTCTCAAGATTAGAAAACATTCCTTTAATCCCTATGAAGATTCTCCTCTGATTACCTCTGTTTGGAAAATGTTCTTTGATGGAGCCTCTTCTAGGGAAGGTGTTGGTGCTAGGGTGGTTTTTGTTTCTCCAATTCAAGAAATTATAACTTTGTCATACAAGTTAGAATTTGAAACTACCAACAATGTAGCATAGTATGAAGCTCTTGTTTTGGGTCTGAGAGCTACAAAATACATGGGGATTGAAGAGATATCAGTATTTGGGGATACTAAGTTGATCGTCCAGCAAATCAGAAATTCTTATCAGGCCAAACACCCTCGGATCAGAAGTTATAGAAATGAAATGTGGGACCTAATTGACATTTTTTTCTTAGATTTTAACATTTCATTTGTTCCCAGAGAAGAAAATGCCATGGTCGATTATCTAGATGTCTCAACGAGTAATTTCAGAGTCCCTCTGCCACCTAAACTCGGGTATGATGTCGAAGTGAAATATAGACCCTCTATACCTGAAAATGTCAAGCATCGGAAAGTGTTTGAGGATGATATTAAGATCAAAAGTTTCTTGGAGACCGTTGGTGAGTTTTCTGCATTACACATTGATCAAGAGCCTAACTTTGAAATAGATCCTCATCCTGTTGTTTTTCTGAACAAAATTTTTGATCATCACATTGTCTAGTTACCCAACAATCACATCCCAAAAGGACTAGTTCTTTTGGAAAGACTATTTGAAAGGAATGATGTGGCAGTAAAGGGTAAGGTTTCATATGAGGACGCTAATGTAGCTGAGTGTAATATTAGCACAGAGGAGAATCCATAATTTGTCAAGTTGTTGACCAGCATGTCGAGGGAGAAAAGGGTCGAGTATGTTGAGTTATTAAAATAATTCATTGATGTGTTTTCTTAGACCTATGAAGACCTCAGGATGGATGACACCAGTGTTATTGAGCACAAGATTCCACTAAAGGAAGAGACCAAACCATTTAGGCAGAAATTAAGATCAATAAATCTTATATTGTTTCCTATTATGGAAAGGGAGGTAAAAAAGATGTTGAAGGCCCAAATCATTGTCCCTTTGAGATATTCTGAATGAGTGGCCAATTTGGTCCCAGTGAGAAAGAAGAATGGAGAAATTAGACTTTGTGTTGATTTCAAAAACCTGAACAGGAGCTCTAAGAAAGACAATTACCCACTGCCAAAGCTTGAACACATGTTGTAGAGAATAACAGGTGCATCCAAGATTTCCATGATTGATGGATTTTCTGGCTACAATCAGATCTTTTTCCTGCCTGAAGACAGAGAAAAGACAACCTTCACCACTCCTTGGGGCACATTCATGTATGCCAAAATTCCCTTTGTATTAATGAACGCAGGAGCAACCTTCCAACGATCCATGGACATCGCCTTCATTGGAGAAAGGGATAAATTTGTGGTCATCTATCTGGATGACATAACAGTCTTTCCTAGATATGATAAAGAACATTGTTGCCATCTAAGTAAAGTCTTCTCGAAATGCAGAAGGTTTGGTCTCTCCTTAAATCCCAAGAAATTGTTGTTTTCCATGGAGGAAGGGAAATTACTAGGGCACATAGTATTAGCTGAAGGAGTTAGGATTGAGCCCAACAGGGTAGAAGAAATCCAAACCTTGTCACTCCCAAGATCCAGGAAAGAGGTCCAATATTTCCTGGGAAAAATTAATTTTCTGAGAAAGTTTGTTTCAAATTTTTCTGAATTGGAAAGCATATCACAACTATGCTCAGGAAGTGGAATGAATTGAAATGGACTACTGAGCCAATAAATTATTTCGATCAGGTCAAGAAGGCATTGACCGAGGTGCATGTACTTATCATTCTTGATTACTCAAAGGATTTCCTCATTTTTTCCTTTGCCTCATTTGACACAATAACAAATTTTTTATTGCAAAATAATTTGGAAGGGTTGGAGTAACCCATTTCCTTTTTCAGTAAAGCACTAAGGGATGTTGAGGTGAAATATGACATCATGGAGAAGCAGACCTATGCCCTGGTGAAAGATCTCAAATCTTTCAGAATCTATGTCATGCATTCAAAGGTTATCGCATATGTTCCTTCAGCTTTTGTGAAGGACATTCTCATTCATCCTGACATAGAAGGGAGAAGGAGCAAGTGGATTTCCAAAAACCTCGAATTCAAGATGGAAATAAATCCCACCAAGATAGTTAAAGGCCAATGTTTAGCCAAGCTATTGGCTGAATCTAATTTTAAATATTTGGGGGTTAACTTCATCAACACTCACTCAGAAAATCATCAAGATGAATTGCCTGATAAGAATTCTCAGGGCAGCCCCTCATTGGCAGAATGTACCTGGTACAAAGACATTATATTTTTTCTGCAAGAGTTAAGGCCTCCAGATGGAATGGGGAAGAGAAAGGCAATAGATTTAAATCTCAAAGAAATCAGGTATTGCCTGATTGACTAGGTTTTGTATTGGAAAGACCCTCTAGCACTGCTTCTGAGATGTTTAGACCCATGTGAGGCCCACAAAATTATGTTTTATTTTCATGACAACCTGTGTGGGGGATATCACTTCTGGAGAACCACAACCAATAAAATTCTCAGGGTTGGGTACTTCTAGCCTACTCTATTCATCGATGTCTGTGCAAATGTTAGAGCTTGCCTCAAATGTCAGAAATTCTCTGGTAAGAAGTAGCTCAAGTCTCTGCCATTGAAGCCTGTGGTGGCTTCAAGACCTTTCTAGCAGTGGGGTCTTGACTTCATTGGGGAAATTCATTCTGATTCAAGTGGTCAGCACAGGTGGATTTTAGCTGCAATAGATTATTTCACCAAGTGGATAGAAGCTATCCCCACTAGGAGCGCTTCTCACAAAGTGATCATTGGTTTTCTTAAAGATAGTATAGCAAGGTTTGGTTGCCCGAACATAATTGTTACTGATAACGCTGCATCCTTTAGGGGCGAACCATTGATCAAGTTTTGTGATCAGTTTGGAATTGTATTGATTCACTCTACCCCCTACTATCCCCAAGGAAATGGATTGGCAGAGTCCTCTAACAAAATCCTGATAAAGATCATCAAAAGACTTCTAGAGGAAAACAAGAAAGCCTAGGACTCAAAGCTCAAATTTTATCTATGGGTTGATAGAGTGACAACGAAAAGGTCCTTGGGCATCTCTCATTTCCATATTGTATATGGGTTTGAAGCAGTTTTTTCTTCTCATCTCACCTTGCCAGTGGCAAAGTTCTTCCAAGACTTCCAAGAGGAGCCTGATGACATGATCAGGCAGATACATCAGTTGGTAGAGGTACAGCATAATAGAGAGAATATGGTAGACAAAGCACATGACCGTAAGCAAAGGATCAAGGGGGATTTTGACATGAAAGTAAGAAAAGAGGATTTCTAGCTGGGAGATCTAGTTCTCAAATGGGATGCGCCCAGATAGGACAAGGGAAAGCATGGAAAATATGAATCCCTTTGGATAGGCCCCTTCCAAATCTCTGAGAAGTTCCCAAATAACACTTAGAGGTTGCAGAATTTGGAGGCAGACAAAGTCTTCGGTGGCCCTGTAAATGGGCATTTATTGATTTTTTTTTTGTTTAAAGCCATAGTCAGCATCCCACCATTGTAAATACCTTTCTTGTTTTGCGTTTATTTTGTTTTTAATAGGATACTCCATAACCCAAAGTAAAGGCACTGGAAATTGTGTGTTCTTGGTAGCTCGCAGGGAGCATGCCATCCCCTGTGGAGCCAAATGTTAGCACATAAACTGGTCAGGGCTTTGTGAGTCTGTGGTTTTTACCTAGGTCTATAATGTTTCCTATTTCCCCTCTTTTTTGCAGACCTGATCGTAAGATATTCTCTCAACTTGTAGTTTTTATTCTGATTACCTTCATCCATTTGATCGACTTGTCTTTCCTTGTCAACTTTCCTGAGAGGTATCAGCCCTAATATTTCATGTTTTCCCTAAAAGTTGACCACTTCTCTCTTTGCTTATGTCGCTGATCCTTTGTTTTCCCAAGCCCTCAACCAGTCATTCAAGTAAACTACATAGGCCGCAGTCATGAGCACCAAGCACAACACTTGAAGCAGTCTAATATAAATGCAAGTCAAGCAAGGGAGAAAGATCAGATTTCGATGACAGAGATCCATCAGGAATATTAGATCAACAATTATCGGGTGATCAAGATCATACAGTTGCGCGAAGTATAGCGTCAGAGGTCTAAAATCGTGAGGCCATCCTAGCTGTTAATCTCGGTAAGGACATGTGGTGCACAATTAGCATGGTCATAATTTCACGAGGCAGAAAGGTCAAAGAGAATAGTCATGAGGACTCGCGAAACGCGAAGTCGTGAAATAATCCAGGTCGTCCACTCCAGCAGGACATGTGGTGCTAGATCTAAACCGCAGCGAATTTCATTTCAGGAAGGCTGACATGAGAAGTGTCGATATCTCAAGTCCTGAATTGTTGATATCATTTGGGTCGTCCGATCAAAGGGGACGCGTGGCACCCGATCTGAGCATAACAATTTCGTGACTTGGAGGTTTGAGCATAGAGCGCAACACAAGTTTGCAAAACACAAAATCACAACGCACCTAGGAATTAGGCTCATGGTAACTACCCAGGGTCATATGGAAGTAGGGCTAAATGAAAGGTAGGCTCCTAATCAAGCGACGGGCGACTGAGGTGGTTTGAGGAGATGATCATGGCCATTGGATTCAAGAAAAATCTGACCATTGATCCAGATGGGTCGTTTCATGATTTCAAGCATCGGGGTATTTGAACACAAGGGGAGTAAAAACTCTCAAAATGTGAAATCCCAAAATTTCATATGGGATAAGTGCGAGGTCACAGCCTGTGGTCGCGTGGGACAAAGTAAAATGAGTTGTGCAAAATATCATAATGCTTGCGTTGGTTACAGATAAAGATATGCATTACCTCGGTGCACCAAAATTGATTCGAAGGAGTCATGAGCTAGACTAGAACTTTCATGGGTGTCAGGCCTCGCCCTGATCCCGATGAAAGTAGTTAATGAAAATGGGGAAGGTGGTTGAAACCTCATTTCACCACTTAAATGGAAAGCATTGAAAAATTGTCCGTGGAGGGCAGACAGTCAGTCGAAAGTTCCCCTGCCATGGATTTTCTTGTGAAGCCCATATTGATCTGATCTTGTGTCTGACAAGAGAATGCAAGTGCAATCTAACAGAGAAAAATGCAGATGCCAATCCTTGAATGCAATGACCAAAATGTGCTTCTAAAGAAAGCTAGTAGTTCTGAGTATAAATAGTTAGTTTTGATATTTTTTTATGGTCAATGGTTGAGCTAAGGTCTCGTATTATAAGGTTTTAATGAAGGATTTGGTTCTCTAGTTATGTGTTGTAGTCTAATACTTCTTGTTTAATGATCGTCAGCTTTCCTATCATCTCTTTTTCTTCTGATATTGAAGACTCGGGCATGGGTGATCCAGTCGAGTTGTTGTGACTATATTCTAATGTATGTTTGATTGCAATGTTGTTATGACGTTTTCAATTTCCTAAGGTTTTTGGTTCAAGAAGATCTTGTATTCAGATATTTTCCTCCTTAGACTATTGGAAGACCTGATGTCCATAGCATACCTCTGCATTTCCTCACCCGTTCTCCCCCCTACTCACCCTTTACTACAACTTACTGACTAAAGTTAGATCAAGACTTCATTTGCTTATGCATGCCATCCCATTTGTTTAGTTAAAGTGCTATAATCCTGAGACTTCATCCATTAGACCACCCTTAAACTTATTCATTGTAACATAATATTGATGGGTACTGGGCTTACCTCTGTCGCAATCCTGAGGTGACTTCTAGTGCTAACAAGCTAGGTGGAAGAACCTCAACTCATTTAGTAGGGGATATAACAAATTCATTAGAAAAAACGTTTCAAGGCCTCGCAACCTATGAGATAGTCTTCTTTGAGGAGTTATGATGTCTATATGAAAATATCACCCTAAGATGAACTACGTCTATCAAAAGGATAAAGTAACAAAGTAATGAACAAAACAATGTAATGAGGAAAAATGCGCTCACTACATGCTCAGGTTGTGCAAACAGTGGGTATAAGTGTGTCTAAATCAAAATAAATATATCCTAATACAAGCTTCATCCTATAAAAATAAAATACTCTAGCCTATAAGATGAAATAAATATGCTCAAACAAGTCCTAAACTATGGTTAAGGGCCTTCCAATCAACCAACAACAAGGGTAGTAAATTCTCCACGTGGATGAGTGATTGTACAAAAGAGAAAATTATAAATAGAAATCAATGGGTATTCAAGTCCCAAAGACCCAAAAAAATATGTCCCAGGTTGCGCCCCTCCTACAAGAGCCACCTGGGTAAGGATACCTCCTAGAAGGGCCACTCAGCTACCTCTTCACAGACACGTGTAACAAGTTACCTTGCCTTCAAACTAGAATCAAGTGGTTGGAGGATATTCAATAGTGAAAGAGAAAGGAGTCTCAATCACACATCCGGTCCCAACCTTGGAGTTCTCCACTCCAAAGAGCATGTTTGTTACCAAAATGGTTATGACTATATATAATAAAAAGGATTTTAAAGTACCCTAAATTTCAACCACTATGTCTCAATGTGAGATGACTAGGGGAATTATTTGGGTGTCTATCCCCAAAGTCCTAACCTAAATAAAAGATTGTTTTTGGCCAAAATGGGCTTATGTGTGTTGGATTGAGTGGTTAGTTTTAGTCTAATATTGGCAACATGAACCAAGCATATACTTTAGGTGTGAATTATATGCATGTGAGGTGTGTATTATTTCAAATAAATTTCTTGCAAACGTAAAGTAGAATGTAAATAAATGAAATATAAACTAATGAGCAAGTAACCAAATAGAACAAGTACTTAAGTAAATGAAAATTTTCCTTATTCAAAACATATTTTAGAACATAAATAAACTTTCTAATTCATATTTCATAAATGAAAAAAAACTACTTTTCCACAAGCATGCAATTCCAAAGAAGAAAACCACAAAAAAAAATAAAAAAATAAAGGGTCTAAATGGAATATTTTATTTCACCGAGAGGGCTCTCTAATATGAAATATATAGCTATCTAAAATAACAAAGAAATATGATCTTCAGGATGAAAAAGAAAGAGGAAATCAAGCTAGAAAAAATAAATACAAATGCTTCTTACACAAACCCTACACTAGTACAAATACTAAGGAAAAGGAGTATACTTTTCTTTATCCCAAGATTCATGCAAGAAAATATGTCTAAGGGATAACCAAGAGGGTATGGGTCTATCCTATATCCCACTATAACATAAATTTGAAAGTGCAATCTGAAATAAATAAAAAACTAGAAGGTATTAGAGACCCAATGGGGGGTTTCTTTCTCAATCTTATGAGAATATTAAAGAAAAAAATTCATATACAACATGAACATCTTAAAGATTGAAATCAAATCCTACAAATCACTCGGGAAGCCAAGAAAAACCTCGAAAACTGAAAAAACTAAAATTTTAACCCAATGCAAAAACTTACCCTGAAAAGTGTGTTGCCCTTGTAGAAATTGCCCCCAGAAAATGTGTTTTTCATTGCAAAAATTGCATTAGGACCTGGATTTATATTGTATACTAAGATATGGTCTCCAAGGTATATCATATAGTCTTCAATCCAATTTCTCCTACATACACAAAACATAAAGTAACAACATACAAAATAAGCCCAAAAAACTCAAAAAATTAAAGATGGTAGGGAGGATTGAACACAAACCCACAACCAAGGAATATAAATAGTTTATTTTTCTAGTGGAGTCACCAATCTATTGTTATAAATATGCAACAATAGTTAGAAAATTATGATATCTATAGGTTGTGATCTAGATACAAACAAATATATAGAACTCAAAGCATAAAACAACACTTCAAGAATGTATCCACGTCATATAAAACACCAATCTATCAAATGAAAAAAAATAAAATAAATACAACTACAAAATGAAATATATAGGCTTTAAAGAATGTGAATAAACTCTATACCTAATGGAAACAATGCTACAATATCGCCTTTGAAGAAGATCCCTAAAAAAGGTGGCTCCAAGGCCTCCTTGGGAGGGTCATTTGCTTCCTAGATGTGTGGTGAATCCCCTCTCCTTTGGGTGTAAGTACCTTGGTTGATGCTAAAATGATATCTAGAGAAAGGAGTTATCTTGAGTTCTAGAGAAAATCCAACATCATGTACTTACTTTTGGATGGATGGATGAAAAATGGAGAGACCTCTCGATTTTTATAAGAAAAATAGTGGTTAAACCCCCTTGACATGGTCATAATAAATAATGATTTGTTGACCATATCAAGTTTAAATAATTTTAGGGTTTAGATAAGTCCACTTTCAATTATTTTACTTTTCTAGAAAATTCTAAGCATAATAATAAAAAAAAGGAGTTTTTTCAGGACCTCACAGCTTTTGGGGTGATATCTCTAAGAGCAATGCACTTTTTAGGGGTAAAAGGTGCATTGAGATCCTAAGAGGATGAGTTTTGGACATGTGTTTCCATATGTCAATTTGAGGTGGAATGTTTTGGAGAAATTGATGCCCATGCTAATGGTGTACTCCCATAAGCTCATGAACTTAGTACAGGTGAGCCATGTTTTGGTGATAATAATTTGACCACACCTATCTTAAAAGGGAAGTATTGGAATTGTGTACACACACTACAGATTATTTAGTTATTTATTTACAAGCATTACACGTGTGTGTGATGAGCCCATTGATTCTCTTTATCATTGTTAATTGTTAGATCTCATTATTATACCCACCTTTTATAGTGTATATTGTAATTGTTTTAAGTCAAACTCTTTTGACTTTCCATTAATTTTAATTTGCTTGTTAAATTGTTCTAATGTTTTGGTATATATTTTTTTATTAAATGAAATTTTGCAAAAATATTTTTTTTCAAATTTTTAAAATCCAATATTTTAATTTTTTTTAATTGGTGCTTAACTTTGATGTGACTAATTTTATGTGGTTGGTTGGGGATTTGTTAGAAAAATAAATCAATTAAAATATAAAAAAATTCTAAAAAAAACTCATAACACCATGCATTTCTCGTAGACTATATACAACTTTATATGATAATAAATACTCATTGCAATTCTCACACCTATAATATTATCACCATCAATGCTAACACAACGACCTCTTTAACGTGTGAACATAATCTTCATGCCAAATTCATGTCAATGAAATGAATTATAATGTATTGAATGAAATATAAATCACCTTTTTTTTACAATTAATTGTAATTCCTTCCCAAGTGTATTCACATACAGTTAATCTCAAATTAATGAGCAAGAAAAATGGAACATTGTGCTTCTAGAAGGCCCTACTTATGGTAGGTAGAGAGGTATTGTCGTGCCCCATTTTGTTTGACTATTGATATATATTAGACTTTTTATTGAGGGAATTTGTTTACGAATGACCTAGTTATTATTTGATTGATGTTATGATTATGGAATATGAACTTAGGTATCTAATTGAATTTAAAATGATGATGATTGAATGACTTATTTATAAATTTATATGTTATTATAGATGAAATCAATATGCATTGACATGATGTAATTGATGATATTGATGTTTATGATTTGGATAAATTGAAATGAAAATCAGGATATATTTATTAACAAATGTTATTGACAATTTCCTAGTGTGATAGGAAGCCACAATGGTGCATTGATGTGATATTGTATCAATATTATATTGGAATCCATATTGAGTCAGGGAACAATAAAGTTATATCATTTTGTTATATTTTGATTTTGATTATGAAAAATCATTGATGTGTTTATTGTAGTGTGTGCAGACACGGGAAACATACTTTTCAATCCATCAACACATGGTTAGTGATGTTGTATGGGAAATTATACTAAGTACAATCAGAAGAGGTGGGGAAGTGTCCATATTTCCACTTACCAACACTCTTTTTGTGGCCTAATTTGAAAAGTTAGTGACACTTTTTCTTTGAGGTTGCACGTTGTCATAAGGGTTGGTCGCGAACTTGGTCACTCATGAGGATTAGATGAGGGGAATACAATAATGTGAAGACTTTATTCCTAGATGACCATTAGTATCTCAACAAAGTGAAACAAAGATGAGTTGATAATGTCTCCATTGTTGTGCCATTTCCCCATCAAGAAAATTTGGGTATTTGAAGGGCATGTAGATCATGACACCCTTGGAAATATAGTAAGGTATTTTTTAAAGGCATGAAATACATGGCACCATTTGTATTATTAATGAAATGGTAAATTGATAGTGAATTGGAAAGTTAAATTGAAAAATGTCAAAAGAAAATTGTTATAACATTCATTTCATATAATGATAAAAAAAATTGTATTGTGTTTGTGTGTAGTAAATTAATTGAAACAATGATTAACTTAAAATAATATTGTACATATATTAATTAATACTCCATAATATAAAAAAATATCTAGTTGAAATAAAAATACCAAGAAGGAAGCATGGAAATATGATTTAGAATTCAAATTCAAATTGAATTGTTAGAAACAAAAATATGGGCTTGAGTGAAGTTAAGTGAAATAATAAATAACTAGGACAAGTAACTCCTCATGCACCACTATATTAAGAAGCCATGAGAATATCAATAGAACACCTAGGAGTAAAAATAGGAATTGGGGGAGTTGGGTGAGTAAAATTTATTATTTTATAAGTCTAAATGGATAATTACATGTGCACTTGTGCATGTGAGTGACACATGGAATGGTGAATATTAAAACTAATAGGTAATTAAATAACATATAATCATGCATGAGTTGGAAAAGTGACATGAGACACAAACACTATAAACAGAGGGTGTAAAATCCCGCTCTTGCAAGCACATATTATTGACTTACTCTTTGAGGACACTTGCGTGCAAGTGATCCAATTTTAGTATCTGGTTGTCTGTTCGATTATGGATTCTTGTGATGATGTTGAGGGATTATGATGTTATGTTATTTGATATCTATGTTGACAGATGTTATTGACGAGTCTCCCCTGAGTGTGCAGGAAACTTGAAATATTGAGGATTTTGATGGCATCGATGGACCTCCTTAGACTCTGGATCGATTCAGGGAGTGGATTGTATTGGTTTGGGTATTTTATTTATGGATATGTGACATATGATCGGGTATATTATGATGTTGTTTATGGATCATTGACAATGTTTCATTGATGGATGTAGGCTGAAGATTTATTTCTAACCAAACTCACATAAGTAGTAAAGGGGCCATGCACAACAACCAGATATTGAGGGAGAGGTGTGGCAGCATCCCCGTCATATCCTACAAGCACTCCCGTCATGGATCGAATTGTAGGTTAATGATTACCTATCTCGAGAGATCCATGATGTCATGAGGGCAGACTGAGATAGTTTCTCACGAAGATTCTAAAGGGCATGCAATAAGGCACGGTCCTTATTCCTTAGAGGCCCTTAGTCTCTCACAAGGTCGCTTGAATGGAGTATTGACTCCAAGGGTTGGACAACTACCAAACCCAGTCAAAGGCGAGTGACACCCTTGGAGAACAAAGTGTGTCTTGAAGGGCACGTCGTGTAATTAAAATTTGAATCAAAGGCGAGTGGCACCCTTGGAGCACGTAGTGCGTATTGAAGGGCACGTCGCGTAATTAAAATTTGAATCAAAGGCGAGTGGCACCATTGGAGCATGAAGTGTGTCTTGAAGGGCACGTCGTGGTAAAAAAAAATGATTCAATGAATCTAGGTGTCCTAGAAAATTGAGCGAATGTTAAACCTTAAAATATTGAGCACTTTATGAATCAATTAATTAACTAAAGAATAAACTTATTAAGCATAATCCCTAAATGTCTAGGCGTTCACAAATAAATATTTAACTAAGCCTAATTCTAAGTGAGTGAGAAGACTAAAATCTAAATTTTTAAATTAAATGATGAAGGGATGAAATAAATCCAATTAAGAATCAATGAAAATAAAAATAAATCCTAAGGAGTGATTAATACACTTGTGTAAGTAAATACTAAATTAGAATTTAATTGAGAATGGAATAAAGCATAAATATGTGTAAGCATAGAAATGTATGTAGTCTATTCTAACTAAAGAACTTTCCTAATTTAAACACAACTCATTTTTAGAAAGGCGTCAGTCACTAAAAGGGAAATAAATGGAATAAAGGGACAACTAGTTGGGATTTTAGGAGCACTTTTAGGATGGGTGAGGGAAATTGACATTTAATTTAATTAAATTGTGTATTTATTGGTGAAGCTAAGGGAATGGGTGACAAGTGTACGGGGGGGAGTAATTCTTAATTAATTTGAAAAAAAAACAAATTTAATGTGCAAACGGAAAGTGGTCACTAAGAAAAATTCTATAAAAGAAATGGCTGAGAGGAGGAGTGGATCATGACTGGTATGAGTAATGTTATGATGGAGAAATTTTGATTGGTTTTACTTGTGAGAGTTGGGATACCTAGCTCTAGAAAGAGAATGGTATCTCTACCTTGCGAGACAAGCTGGGAGCTAGAGTACTTTGGTTGTGGTTATGCGTGTCCCCTTTGTGGATCAGAGAGATAAGGGGGAAGAAGAGTAACCCTGGCATTGGTTGGGAGGTACCGGTGAAGTCTTCATGGTTAGCAAGTAGGGAGCTGGACGGAGTGCAAGCATGGAATATCATATTCAAATTCGACTCCTTCGATTACACTATTCATCACTGAATTTTGAATTTGCAATAAGTTAAATTGTATTATGGTGTTAGAAATTGTGTAATCTGTAAGGGGTTCCTGATATATCTTTGATGAAATGTTTTTTCATTTCTGTAAATATAGGATGTAAGGAAGGGTTATCATGTATATCTTAGAACACTTAAATGTTTGTCTAGAGTCTATTGTCCGCAGCTTTGTTCGAAAGATCTATTCACTTAATTTGACCTTCCAACACAAAAATATTCATGGATTGTCAGTGTATCAGATCTTAAAATTAGTGGTGCCTTCACTTAGATCTAGAACTTCCATGGAATTTTATGTTTCAAATGCTTCTGCTACTTGGAATATTTACCCTACCCTGCCTCCACAAGATCGCATTTATTTATAATCTAGCTTTTCCCTTACAATGATATTTCTCTATGTTTCCTTTGTGTTTTCACCCAGCTACTTTCCTCTTGAAGTTTTTGAGTGCTGATCTAGATTGATCTGCGTTTTTGCTATCATTGTCACCAAGTACAGTGAGAGATCATCCAGGTGAATTCACTTGTTTCTCCTCTGTGATCTGGATGATAACCTCTGGGAAATGTTGGGGTAGATTTTCCCTTCGATTTTCCCTTCCATGGCTCTATTTTTTTTAGCAAGCATTCTCTGCAATTTTTTGGGTACCTTATCCATGCGTTTCCCTTTAAAACTCATATATTTTTACCATTGATTTCTCTACGAGTTTAATTCATTTTCACCCACCATTTTTCCCTTCAATACTTAGCACATTACGTATCTACTTCTATGTGTTTTTCCCCTTAATACTCAACACTTCGACTTGCCCCCTTTTTCTGAGAAATTGCATGGTGCACTGCGATTCCAACACTACGTTTTTATTATAACCATTGTACCCTATGATTTCAAATCTAAGCGGATATTTTTCTCTATGTTGTCTTCTTGGTATCTGAATCATTCTGAGTGGGTGATTTTCTAAGCATTGATTTTCCCTGAGCCGAGCTCTGTGCCCTATCCTTGCTCAGTGTTTTCTTATCTTCTTTACTCCACGTTGGGGATGCGCCTGAGCTCTGTGCCCTTCCCTTTCTCAGTGAGTTAATAACTTATTATTACTCTGTGTCTTCCTCTTGTTATCGGTTCCATACCTCGGGTTCCTCTTTGTGTTTCCCCTAGGATTTCACCTAGATTTGGAGCTCCATCCTGGAGGTTTTACATGGTGTCCAACTATTTTAACTAATCATTTATTTTTTCTTCACAAAATATGCATTTTTTCTTAAAAGGGATTGTGTTTCCTTAACTGTAGTTGTGCTTTCCCCTAATTTTATCTCTACGTATTTTTGGTCAATATTACCCAACATTCTATTAAAACTTGTCTAGCGCATAGCTTGGATTTCTTCCAGTGAATTCTTGACTCTCCCTGCCAGTCTCCCAACGTTTGTTTTTTTCTAAAGCTTTTAAGCCATCTCGTATAGTGTGTACAGATTGAAGGGAGCAATATTTCCTCATAGTGGGTCCTAGGTGGATGAGTCGAGGTCAATGGAGATGCCCAGAACTTAGCCTTTAGATCTCTTAACTACTCGAA
Organism: Picea engelmannii; assembly: GCA_009831015.1. NCBI lineage: Eukaryota > Viridiplantae > Streptophyta > Pinopsida > Pinales > Pinaceae > Picea > Picea engelmannii. The sequence continues at coordinate 463,658 of ML787844.1, read as the reverse complement.
AGGGGTTCATTCCTTCCTTGATTTTTATGTGAATTTTAAATCTCAGTGTGAGTTCTTTTATTGTGTAGCCTTGACATATTATTATCTTAAATTTTATTTGAATTATAAGTTGGTAACTAGGTACTTAAGCATGATTTTAAATAAATTTAGCCTCCCTTAAAATGGATTGGAAGTAGAACATGCACCACTATATAGTAAGAAGAGGTAGATCCCCTTTTTCTCTTACCAAAATTTTAGTTAGCATGGAACCCCCTTTATAATGTTAGTTAGATATCACTTTTAGATTTTTAGTTGTTAGTTGACGATTGAGCAATGGATAATTAATGATTGATGAATGATTAAGTTACTAGTTACTTGTGCCAAGAATTTAAGCTTGATGGATGAATAGTTAAGTAAATAGACTCCTTCTGTGCACTGAAAATATAATGTAATTTATGTTTGTTTAGATATTAGACTTCTTCCGTGAATGGAATTTAATGTAATGAATGATGGTTTTAGATATTAGACTTCTTGTGCACAATGAAAATATGATGTAATGAATGATTTTTTAGACATTAGACTTCTTACACGAAATGAATTTAATGTGACGGATGATTGAATTTATGTGATTGGAATATTGCGCCATGAATATAATTGATAATTACTCCTGTGCCATTGACTGATGTGATGTATGTTGTAATGGAATTTGTTGTGCACCTTGAAATAAAATAGATATTAGTTTCTGATCCATAAAAATAAAGTGATTAGACTTGTGCCTCAACCTTTGTCGTTGTATGATTGATGAAGTATTTACATTATCTTGAAACTTTGAATTTAATGTTGATCACTCTTGCGTTATGAATAAGTTGCTAATTAATCTTTTGTCATGAAATTATGTCGATATATGACTGATTTAGTAACTAGTTTTCTCTTGCACCATTAATTAAGTTGACATGTGATTGTTTTAGGGCTCTTTTATTCTCTTGCGCAACGAATATTTAATGTTGATGAATGATTGTTAGAATTTGATATCACAGGAGCCATGAATTAAATGTTGATGTATGATTGATAAAGATGATAATTACCCTTGTGCCATGATTAATTGATGATTAGGATTGATTGAGAGATCTAGTTGATGTTGGACTTGATTGTTAGTGAGATGTAGACACCTCCTTGTTCCTCAGAACAATCGCCTGCCTTGAGATCTTAAATGGTCAAAATAAATTGGATCCTGGGCTTGAGCGTTCCTTATGTGTCCTGGAGGTCCTAACCTTGGATGGTAGGTTGGGCGGGTAGTCATTATAATATTCATTATATGGTTTATCATTGTTTATACATGGTTTCAATATGATTGTGATATGCTAACCGACAACGCTATTTATTTTTATGTGTCGATGTCCTTTTTGTTGATGCGTTGAATGCGTCATTATTGATTTCAATGATGAGTAGTTTCTAATGCTTTTACTTATGATGTCGTTGATTTTGCATTTCTATGATTTATATTGTTGACGTTATTTTCCTAATGAAAAATAAAAAATAAAAAATAAATTACCTTTTATGCTTCGCTTTCCTAGTTTTAATGGAGTGGCCGTTGCATATGGTATCAGAGCGGGTTCAACCTTGCAACTTGGGATCATTACGAATTCCACTATATTAAACACTTGATTAATAAAAAAATTCTAATTAAATTTAATTGTATCCCTGCAGGTAATCATGGTTAGAGGACATCGCAGAGGTAGACAACGTGGTGCTAGGGGAGGAGGCACGACACCTCGAGTAGAATCCACGCCAGAGGGGTATAACCCCCAAGGAGAAGAACAAATCATTGGGTAGAAGAAGATTGTTGTGGGGGATGTGGTTGGTCTGATGAGGTCCTTTCATAGGATGTTAGAGGCCTTGATTAACCATCTAGATAGAGATGAGACCATGGATCTTGTACCCCTTGAGCATCCATAGTAGGCCTTAGTAGGTACTAGTAGCATTCACAAAGAACTCAAGAAGGTCAATTTTCCCAAGTTCTTGGGTGCCACGGACAACGCAACCACCAAGTCATAGTTGGAGAACATGGAAATGTGCTTCACACTTCGTGACTACACCTCCAACATGAAATTTTGCATGGTGGTATTTCAGCTAAAGGGGAGCTCTCTTCTATGGTGGAAGACGCTCCTTCCACAAATGAACATGGTCATCAAAGATGTGTCATGGGAACTATTCGAGGAGAGGTTCTGGGAGAGGTATTTTTCAGAGGAATTCATTGAGCGTCATCTCAATGAGTTCAACACCTTACAATAGGGTGGTCGTACAGTGCTCGAGTATGAGGCCCATTTCATGGAGCTTCTTAGGTATGCTCCACATATGAACATTGATAAGCTCAAGTTCAACATGTTTGTGTTTAGACTTAATGTCAGCATTCATGAGAAAGTGAGGATCCTAATGCCACAGACGTTGCACGATGCATTCCAGAAGGCCCTCATCACTAAGGAAGATTTGATCAGTTGGGGTGAGAGTAGGACTCCTGCGAGATCGACGAGACAGGAAACATCTGGTGTGCAACATCATCAAACACTAGCTAGACATTCATCAGGGTATCAAGGTACTCTGAGAGGATCCACATTCATGACACCTCGGCGATCAACGCCTCAGCAACGAACTCCTTAAAGAGGACCACAACACCAACAATAGTGTCATCTGCAACAACAACAGTTTCCGCCTGTTCAAAAGAACAGACCAAGGTTTTAGGCTAATGGGTTGACTGCTTCTACTTCGAGGACCAGGAGTACTAGACTGAAGATTAGATTTTGGACATGTAGAGAGCCACACTACCAGCATGACTGTCCATTTGAGAGGGCCAGAGCATCTGGGTCAGTTGAACACACTACTGTAGGAGATTTTGGCAAGGCCCACTTGATTCATGTAGCGATGAATAACCTGCAGGCCAAGCACCAGTCTATTGTGCTCGATATGTCAGGTACCATCGCTGACTAGACATTTAGTATTTTGATAGATCTAGGTTCTAAAGAGAGATTTATTTCTGGTGCAGTGCTAAAATGAATTAAGGTAAAGGTAGTCGAACAGGACAAGTTTATCTACATGGAAATGGCTTTAGGAGCCAAGCAGAAGGTTGGAGGAAAGGTTACGGACTATAGCCTCAACCTGGGAGAATTTGTAATGAAGGAAAACATGTACGTCATGATCTTAGGATCTTATGACATCATGACTGGTATGGATTGGTTGGAATCGCATGATGCGATACTCAACTGTAAGGTGAAACAGTTGAGTTTAAATGATGATGAGGGATAGACACAAGTGATTATAGGAAGAAGCCAGGCAACTTCCCTAACGTTCATTCCTTTCGTACAGCTATGGAAGATCATGTGCAAGGGATGCCAACTATATGTAATCTTAGCGTTGAACGACAAGGGTGTGGCAGAAGGATTAGAAAACCTTCCGGTAGTACGATAGTTTGTGGACATGTTCTGAGGAGAGTTACCAGTTTTTCCACCCAAAAGAGAGATGGAATTTACCATTGACTTCAAACCTGGAACTGAACCGATAGAAAGAATGTCTTATCGGATGTCAATGCCTGAGTTACAGTAGTTGAAAATGCAAGTAAAGGAGTTGTTGGACCTAGGAATTATACATCCAACTGTGTCACCTTGGGGTGCACCTATTATTTTCATATGGAAGAAGGATGGGGCATGGAGACTTTGTATTAACTATTGTCAATTGAACAAGGCAACGATCAATAACCAGTATCCATTTCCAAGAATAGACGATTTGTTTGACCAAATGAAGGGCTCGACGGTGTTTTCGAAGATCAACTTGAGATCAGGATATCACCAGTTACAGAAAAAAGAGGAAGACATTCCTAAGACCACATTCAAGATGAGGTTTGGGCATTACGAGTTTAGCATTTTACCATTTGGACTCACAAATGCCCCAGGGGTATTCATGAGCTTGATGAATGGGGTGTTCTGCGAGTACTTGGACAAGGTTTTTCAAGTATTCATTGATGACATATTGATATATTATCAGATGACAGAAGAACATGATAAACATTTTCTCTTGGTACTATAGTGTTTACGAGAGAACAAATTATATGGGAAGCTATCGAAATGCTCTTTTTATCAATCAAGGATTCATTATTTGGGGCATGTTATCTCTAACGAAGGAATCGTTGTGGATCCAGGGAAGGTATAGGATATTATGGACCGTCCTGCATCAACAAACATACCATAAGTACGTAGATTCATGGGTTTAGAAGGATATTATCGATGGTTCGTCGAAGGTTTTTTGAAGATAGCAAATCCAATTATGGAATTGCAGAAGAAAAAAAAGAAGCTTGTATGGATAGAGAAATGTGCAGAAGAATTTTGAAGGCTCAAGGAGTTGTTGATGACAGTGTCGATAATAAAATTCCCCAACATGGACAAGGACTTCTTGGTATGCACAGACGCATCCAAGGAAGGCTTAAGCGGAGTATTGATGCAAGATGGTCGAGTGATCGCTTACATCTCTAGGAAGTTAAGAAAGCATGAGGAGAACTATGCGACGAACGATTTGGAGTTGTTGTCCATTGTGTATTCCCTGAGAGTGTGGAGACACTACCTGATTGGATGAAAACACAGACTGAAAACAAACCACTGTGGTTTGCAACACATTTTTGCGCAAAATTACTTGAACGCACGACAAAGGTGTTGGTCAGAACTACTTAGCCAGTACAATTTTGAGATTACCTACATTAAAGGAACGGTGAAAAGAGTGGAAGATACATTGAGTTGGAGACCACACATATTTTCATTGATACCTCTTCATATGAATCTTTGAGAAAGGATTCTAACTTTATAGTGTGACGATGACTGGTATAAAGAGCTTAAGGAAAATATCGACCAAGACACCATGTCGGTACCTTGGTTTGAAGGATATACTTTGGAAAATGACTGATTGATGAGGTATAATAATCAGTTTTGGTTAGAATTAACTCTTTCTACCCTTCCTGGGATGACCTAGGTTCAGGTCCATTTGGTTTCCAACAAAACCCCCCTAAAACTATTGGCCCTCCTGATAAACCAGAAGGCAACACAACGCACAGGATGCATTGTGTAGTCTCACCTGAGATAGTTCTTATGGGTGGTTGCAATGCTTAGGTGCTTGCAGCCTGGGGAATGAGTGGGGATATGCAATTAAAATCTATAGTATTCATTTATTACTTTAACATTCATCTTATAGGGGATACCCTGTCATTCTTTTTCATACATGTAAAATAGCAGATCTATCCAGTCATTCAAGAATTTATTTAATATCTAATCATCAACAAAAAAAGAGATACATAACATTCAATCACATAACACATGATATACCATGGTTCACCCCTCTCTTCTCTTTTATTATTATGGCTCCAAAACTACAGTGCCTCGCACATTATAACACTCCATTCAAACAGGTTGAGATCTACAATGAGGTGGACTAGATCACACCAGGCTCCTCAGCCTGTGATCTAACCCTCAAGATCTACCTTGTTTCCTCTCCTTAGCTCAACAACTTACCAGATAGATTGGATTTACATTCATTCTGTCATTTTACATCATAGTAACATTGACAACCCCAAAAAGAATAACAACTAACCCCCCAACCTAGACCTCCTAGGTAACTACTTATACATATTTTCATCTTATAAACCATTACATTCTCTTACCAAAAACCTAACCCTATCATGGCTAGGTCTTCTTGCATGCATGCCTCGCATGCCTTCCTCTTCTACATGATAATATGTTTTGCATGTGTTTTTTTCCTGCATGCACATCTTCCTTACACGTGCTACTTCTTCTGCATGCGCATCTGCCTCCCACGTCTTGATTTTCCCTCAAAAGTAGCTTGCTCCCAACAGGCCCCCAACACTGACATCGTGACTTGTCCTGAGTCACTACCTAACTCTAGTATCTGCCACTGCTTGTGCCAGCGCTTCGTACATATCTACTATCTGTCAGAACTGCTCCTGAACCTGGATTCTCTTTGTTTTCAAGGATTCAACCACCTGCGCAGTGACTGGTGGTCATGATATATTGGCCCCCTCCAAGCCTATATGTTTGAGTCATGATTTTTATCTTTCAATTTCCACGACCAATTGTTCTTCCTTTTCCTGTAAAGGCTCCAACTGAGCATGTCATGCGATCTTCTGTGATTGCACTGCTTTTTATTCCACCTAAAGGTTCTTCATTTCTATGGTCGTCTTGATATTCTCTAGCAGTGACATTGTCCTATGTCCCTGCTTGAAATATTCCATTGTTGCATGCAATTTATCTTCCTTTCCTTACAGCTCTTGTAGGCTCTCATCCTCTAGTAGTTGGGTCCATAGTTGGTCTCTCTTTTCCATCATTTTTTCCACTCTATGTATGTTTTGCGTGATGTTTTCTGCAGTTGTTGTCACATCTTTCTCTCTTTGCGCTCGAACTATTGTGGGAGTGATAGGTATTGTGCGCTCCTCTAGTTCCTTGATCTTCTCTTTATATTGTTGGAGAGTCTGCACTATCTTTGTTATGTTCACCTCTGAAGATGCTTCCTATGATGTTGTGTCATATGAGATGGCTTGAAAGTCTATGTTTATTTAGGTCTCCATCTCATCCACATTTTTCTGCACCATCTCTCTCTTCTGACCTTCCTGGATGATGGCTTCCTTTAGTACCATATTTTCTTCATGCACTATTTGTAGATTATCCGCTTCATACCTTGCTCTGGACTGAATCTCCTGTGCGACGCTAACATGTAACTTATACAATGCCTTTGTTGGTATCTTGGGCAACGCTAAGTCCAATGTTTCAATATCCTTCATGGGCTTCTACATTGTTTCTTCATCAATGAGCAACATATCTAGTGTTATGATAAATTTAGCACTTCCTTGCATTGTGATTTGTATTGTCTCTCCAAAAGGTGTTCCTTTTTTTAGTGGCATCGTTCACTCCTTTTGTTGTTGTTCTACCTTGATCCTCAATTGTTCTAGCATAGTTTTTACCTCATGCACCTGTTCCAAAATTGAAGCTTGATGGTTTTCCGCATTTTTCCATACTTCTGATAGTCAATATTCTACTATCGTGGATATCATATCTATATCATCTGTTGTCAGCGATGTTTCCATTTGTTTCCTATGGGACTTTTATTTCTTCCTAGCACCACTTTATTTCTCCCATGTTCTCTTCCTTTGGGCCTCTGGCTGTTCATATGATTCCGGCACCCATGTATCAATGCCGGTATCCTTCTCAACTTCTTCGTCCATGGCTAAATATTGTGCCTTTGTTTGCACTTCCTCTGCACTCACATGTCTTGTCGATCCTCCCGGTGCCTACTTTGTAGCTTTTGGACCCTATGTAAGACCACGTTGTGACTTATTTTGTGTTCTATTTTTCTTTTGAATTGAGTTTATTTCCCCCATTGTACATATTTTTGTTTTCTTTTGTTGGCTAGCACCATTCCTACCTATCTGTTGCATGGGGACTGTGCTACCCCATATCTAGATTTGTACTACTAGCGTTGCGCTTTGAATCTCTGACACTTTACACTCCTCATGCCACTCTTGTACCTCCATGTGGATGTCCTACATTGTCACACAGTACTTCAGCCGAAATCACTCCTTGGTTGGGTCCTTCTTTTCCTGTAGCCACATGTTGTGACATGATGCCCGAAAATTCGTTATCTGTCCATACTCCTGGATAGTTTCTGGTGAGATCCTCCATGTATCCACCAAGTTGTTTTGGATCTATGTTAGGTACTAATCAAACATTTCATTGTTAACTTTATTTACCCTGGGATCTGTTGTGATTTGCTGCGACGTGTAGTGC
>ML787844.1:416935-446171 GCA_009831015.1 Picea engelmannii | reverse complement strand
TAAAATATCTCCTAGGTTTGTGGGACCTTTACAATTTTTGGAAAATAAAGGGCACGTGGCCTATCAACTAGCCTTTCCTGATTCTTTGAGACGTATGCATGATGTTTTTCATGTATCTATTTTGAGGCATTATGTTAGTGATCACACACATGTGATTGACTTGAGTTCCTTGTAGGTGTTAGATGAGGGTGCTCTCATGACAGACCCAATCTATATTCTGAACCATCGCATTTGAAAACTACAACATTGAATAGTAGATCAGGTCAAGATCTAGTGGGACAATTATATTCCACACTCATCTACCTGGGAGGACGCATATGATATGCACCAGCAGTTTCCATTTTTGTTTGATAGTTAGACATTTAGATCTTGTCAGATGCATTATTTACTACATTTACATACTATGAAACTTTGGGACGAAGTTTAAAACAAGATGGGGTGTATGTAACATCCTTCGCTTGCGAGCACATGTTATTGACTTATTCTTTGAGGACATTTACGTGCAAGTGATCCGATTTTAGTATATGGTTGTTTGTTCGCTTATGGATTCTTGTGATGATGTTGAGGTATTATGATGTTATCATTTATGTTATTTGATATCTATGTATTTACAGAAGATATTGACGAGTCTCCCCTGAGTGTGCAGGACACTTGACAGATTAAAGGATGTCGATGGCATCGATGGACCTCCTTGGACTCCGGATCGAGTCAGGGAGTGGATTGTATTGGTTTGGATATTTTATTTATGCATATGTGACATATGATCGGGTATATTATGATGTTGTTTATGGATCATTTACAATGTTTTGTTGATGGATGTAGGCTGGCAATTGCTTGTTAACCAGACTCACATAAGGAGTAAATGGGCCATGCACAGCAACTAGATATTGAGGGAGAGGTGTGGCAACAACCCTGTCACAGCCTACAATCACTCTCATCATGCCTCGAGTTGTAGGATAATGAATAAATAGTTTGAGAGATACACGATGTCGTGAGGGAAGACTGAGACAATCGCTCACGAAGATTCTAAGGGGTGTACAATAAGGTAGGGTCCTTATTCCTTAGAGGCCCATAGTCTCTCACATGGTTACCTGAATGGAGTATTGACTCCAAGGGTTGGAAAACTACCAAAACCAATCAAAGGTGAGTGGCACCCTTAGAGCACGTAGTGCGTCTTGAAGGGCACGTCGCATAATTACAATTTGAATCAAAGGCGACTGGCACCCTTGGAGCATGTAGTGCATCTTGAAGGGAATGTCCCGTAATTAAAATTTGAATCAAAGGGGAGTGGCATCCTTGGAGCACAGAGTATGTCTTGAAGGGAACGTCGCGGTAAAAAAAAATAAGTCAATGAATCTAGGTGTCCTAGAAAAATTGAGAGAATGTTAAACCTTTCAATCTCGAGCATCTACCGAATTAATTAATTGATTAATTAATTAACTAAAGAATGAACTTATTAAGCATAATTACTAAGGGTCTAGGCGTTTGCAAATAAATATTTAACTAAGCCTAAGTATAAGTGAGTGAGAAGACTAAAAACTCATTTTTTAAACTAAATGATGAGGGGGTGAAATCAGTCAAATTAAGAATCAATGAAAATAAAAATAAATCCTAAGGAGTGATTAATACACTTGTGCAAGTAAATACTAAATTAGAATTTAATTGAGAATGGAATAAAGCATAAATATGTGTAAGCATAGAAAGGTATCTAGTCTAGTATAACTAAAGAACTTTCCTAACTTAAACACAACTCAGTTTTAGAAAGGTGTCAGTCATTAAAAGGGAAATAAAGGGAATAAAGGGACAACTAGGAGGGATATTAGGAGTGCTTTTATGATGGGTGAGGGAAATTGAAATTTAATTTAATTAAATTGTCAATTTATTGGTGCAACTAAGGGAACGGGTGACAAGTGTATGGGGGGGAGTAATTCCTAATTAAATTTAAAATAAAACAAATTTAATGTGAAAATGGAAAGTGATCATTAAGAAAAAATCTACAAAATAAATGGCTGAGAGGAGGAGTGGATCATGACTAGTATGAGTAAGATTATGTTGCATAAATTCTGATTGGTTTTTCTTTTGAGAGTTGGGATACCCAGCTTGATAAAGAGACTGGTATCTCTACCTTGTGAGGCGAGTTGGGAGCTAGAGTATTCTAGTTGTGTTTGTGTGTGGCCCCTTTGTGGCTCGGGGGGATAAGGCGGAAGAAGACTACCCCTAGCATTGGCTGGGAGGTATGAGTGAAGTATTCACGGTTATAAAGAGGGGATCTAGATGGAGTGAAAGCATGGAAGATCATCTTTGACTTCGTCACCTTCGGTTATGGTATTCCTCACTAAATTTTGAATTTGTAATAAGTTAAATTGTATTATGGTGTTAGAAATTGTGTAATCCGTAGGGGGTTCCTGATATAGATTTGATGATTTTTTTTTTTTTTCTATAAATATAGGATGTAAGGAAGGGTTATCAGGTCCATCTTAGAGCCCTTAAATTTATGGCTAGAGTCTATTTTCCACATCTTTGTTCGTAATCTTTTTTCACTTAATTTGACCTTCCAACACAAAAATATTCATGGATTTCTATTATATCATATCTTGAAATTAGTGGTGCCTTCACTTAGATTTAGAACTTCCATGGTAGTTTATGCTTTCGATGCTTCTGCTACTTGGAATATTTACCCTACCCTGCCTCCATGAGATCGGATTTATTTATAATCTGGATTTTCCCTTACAACAATATTTCTCTGTGTTTCCGTTGTGTTTTTGCCCAACTACTTTCCTCTTGAAGTATTTGAGTTCTTATCTATATTTATTTGTGTTTTTGCCAACATTTTCACCCAGTACAAGGAGAGATCAGCCCGGTGAATTATCTTTTTTATCCTCTATGATTTGGATGCTAACCTCTGCGAAATATTAGGGTAGATTGTCCCTGCGATTTTCCCTTCCACAGCTATATTTTGTTTAGCAATCATTCTCTGTGATTTGTTGGGTACCTTATCCATGTGTTTCCCTTTAAAACGCAGTGAATTTTACCACTGATTTATCTGTGAGTTTACTTCGTTTTCAACCAGCGTTTTTCCCTTCAATACTCAACACATTATGTATCTACTTCTCTATTTTTTCCCCTTAATACTCAGCACTTCGACTTGCCCCCTTTTTCTGAGAAATTGCACGGTGCATTGCAATTCCAACACTACGCTTTTGTTATAACCGTTGTACCCTACGATTTCAAATCTAAGCGGATATTTGTCTTTGCGTTGTCTTCTTGGTATCCGACTCATTCTGAGTGAGTGATTTTCTCAGTGTTGATTTTTCCCTTTGTTTTGAGAGCCAAGATTTGTGCCCTACCCTTTTTCAGTGTTTTCTTATCTTCTTTACTCCCCGTTGGGGATGAGCGTGAGCTTTGTTCCCATCCCTTGCTCAGCAAGTTAATAACTTATTATTACTATGAAACTTCCTCTTGTTAGTGGTTCCATACCTCGGGTTCTTCTCTGCATTGCCCCTAGGATTTCTCCCAGATTTGGAGCACCATCCTAGATATTTTACATGGCATCCAACTATTTTAACTAAATGTTTATTTTTGCTTCACATTATGTGCATTTTTCCTTAAAAAGAGATTGTGTTTCCTTAACTATAGTTTCTATTTCCCCTAATTTTATCTTTGCATATTTTTGGTTGGGATTACCCAACATTATATTAAAACTTGACTAACACATAGCTTGGATTTCTTCAAGTGAATTCTTGACTCTCTTTGCCATTCTCCCAACGTTTGTTTTTTTCTAAAGATTTTAAGCTATCCCGTATAATGTATACATATTGAAGGGAGAGATATTTCCTCATAGTGGGTCCTATGTGGATAAGTCAAGGTCAATGGATATGCTCAAAACTCAGCCTTGAGATATCTTAACTACTCGAAAGGGGTTCGGTCCTTCATTGATTTTTATGTGAATTTTAAATCTAGGTGTGAGTTCTTTTATTGTGTGGCCTTGATAGATTATTCTCTTAAATGTAATTTGGATTATAACTTGGTAACTGGGTACTTAATCATGGTTTTAAATAAATTTATCCTCCCTTATAATGGATTGGAAGTAGAACATGCACCATTGTATAGTAAAAATAGGTAGATCCCCTTTTTCTCGTACCAAAAGTTTAGTTAGCATGGAACCCCCTTTATAATGTTAGCTAGATATATCACTTTTAGATGTTTAGTTGTTAGTTGACAATTGCGCAATGGATATTTAATGATTGATGATTGATTAATTTATTAGTTACTCGCGCCAAGAATTTAAACTTGATAGATGACTAGTTAAGTAAATAGACTCCTTACGCGCACTGAAAATATAATGTAATGTATGTTTGTTTAGATATTATACTTCTTGCGCGAATGGAATTTAATGTAATGAATGATGGCTTTAGATATAAGACTTCTTGCGTGCAATGAAAATATGATGTAATGAATGATTTTTTAGACATTAGACTTCTTGCGCGAAATGAATTTAATGTGACAGATGATTGCATTTATGTGATCAGATTCTTGCACCATGAATATAATTGATAATTACTCTTGCACCATTGAATGATGTGATGTATATTGTAATAGAATTTGTTTCGCACCTTGAAATAAAATAGATGTTTTGTTTTGTGCCATAAAAATAAAGTGATTGTACTTGTGCCTCAACCATTGTTGTTGTATGATTGATGAAGTATTTACATTCTCTTGCACCTTTGAATTTAATGTTGATCACTCTTGTGTCATGAATAAGTTGTTAATTAATCTTGTGTCATGAAATTATGTCGATATATGACTAATTTAGTAACTAGTTTTCTCTCACGCCATTAATTAAGTTGACATGTGATTGTTCTAGGGCTTGTTTACTCTCGCGTGCAACGAATATTTAATGTTGATGAATGATTGTTAGAATTTGATATCACGGGTGCCATGAATTAACTGTTGATGTATGATTGATAAATATGATGATTACCCTTGCACCATGATTAATTGATGATTAGGATTGATTGATTGATCTAGTTGATGTTGGAATTGATTGTTAGTGGGATGGAGACACCTCCTTGTTCCTTAGAACAGTCGCCAGCCCTGAGACCTTAAATGGTAAACATAAATTGGATCATGGGATTGAGCATTGCTTATGTGTCCTCGAGGTCCTAATCTTGTAGGGTAGGTTGCGAGCATAGTCATTTTAATATTTATTATCTTCTTGGTCATTTTTTATAGATTATTTCAAGATGATTGTGATGTGTTAAGCGATGACACTATTTATGTTTATGTGTCACTATCCTTTTTGTTGATGCGTTGAATGTGTCTTTATTGATTTCAATGTTGAGTATATGATAATGATTTTACTTATGATGTCGTTGATTTTGCATTGCTATGATTTATGTTGTTGACGTTATTTTCCTAATGCAAAATAACAATAAAAAAATTACCTTTTATGATTCTCTTTCCAAGTCGTAACGGAGGGGTTGTTACAGAGGGCTTGGGATTAAAATAAAAGACTTGTGATGCACCTTAAGGCTTGATAGATATTGGAATGTTGAAATGATTTTTACTTGATATTGTTGAGATTTTGGTCTATTGGCTAATGCAAAAGAAGTGGGGATATTTTTAAGCTTGACAACTTGTTGACTGGCGAAATTGACTGCTCGTCAACTGGAGGAGTGAATCTGGTTCGGGGTTGTCTACTTAACCCAAGCCGTTTGGATTAATCCACTCCGACGGGTTTAGCGGCTCCGTTAGCTGATCTAAGTCCTAAGAAAGTAAAAGACAAAACTAAAAAAAGATAAAATAACTTAATGGAAAATACTCACTGAAGACTATATACAAATCTAATATATGCTTATAGTTTGCTAACTAATATTTATAAAATAGCTCACTTATTATATGTACAATGTATCCAAATGATTATATCTCTAATATATGTATAACATTTACAGAATGCAAATTTTAATCTAAATCTGCAAAAATCAAATATGAATTGATTTATTTAACGACAGCAGAACTATCGTTCAGACTTTTTGATTTATTTTTTATAATGTTTGTACACCAGAAATGAAATAACCAACTGTCTAATTGAAAAAAAAATATAACAAATAGTAAAATGTGTTTATATTACAAGAAATTACTATATTAATTAAGCTAATAAAATAAAACGAGTAAACTAACCTGTAATCGCATCTCCTATTCGTCCTTTGCAAAGCATCCAATTTTGTTGTTTAATGAGGCCAACCCACACCAGATCTTACGACTTCTTCTCGTAAACGCGAAGTAGTAATTATTGAATGTGAATGAAAGAACATATAAGAGATGTAGTAACAACAATTTTATAATTTCACAAATGGTCACATTGAGATAAATCTTGCTGTGAAAATTTGTGTATAAATGTTCAATGAATAAAGAAGATGAATCTTCTAATCTCAAATTTGAACATAGCAGTTACTGTATGTAATATATGGGACATAAAACATGGATATCATATAAATTTCATTATGCCAATCAGAAATAAACCATGATATCTAAAGTAGTCACAATCTAATTACAAATCGAAATGATCATAACTTGAATAAAAACACGATATATAGAAGCTAAAGCTGTGCAAATATCATCTTATATTCAAGTCTGTCAATCATAAATCCATAGTTTTTTTCCCCCAGACAACGATGGTTTCAAGTTTACAAAACAACATATTTATATAGGATCCAGGAACAAAACGTTTCCTATTGATAACATCCGATCTATTCCAAAAAATGTGGGGGATGCAACCTCCCAGATTTGATACCAAAACTGACAGCCTAATCTATTAACTAAAAACATAAAGATAGTATGGCAGAGAGATGCCAACAGTGCTTCAAATATTATTAGAAATCATGGGTTCCTGTAAACAAATAAAAATAAAAAGATTTCAGATGTACTTTCAGTTATAAAACAAGTAATTCGAATTTTTGTAACTAGCTACAGAATCTGTAGCTAGTTAAAATAGCACATGCAATCTTGAAAAATAAAAGAAACTAATTCCAATAATAAAAAAAGTTTATCTAATCAAACCAGATATCCTACTCTAAAAGCAACAAATGATTATGCTAACTAATTCATACCTCAAATTACAAACCGAATTATGTCAAGAAAATTTGGAAATTATGATAGTTGTAGTTGCTTCCACATTTTTTTTTAAATATCACAGGTCCTGTAGATGTATAACTTGTTGACAGACTAGTTGAAAATGCTTCGGATTGATCAAGGGTTCACATAAGGAGGCTGAGGCACAAGGTTGGACGGGTGAGAGGGGTTCTGAGGCACAGGCCTAGAGAGGTAATGAACATTTCAACAATTGCAAACAGACCAAAATGCACCTTTCAACCACAGAGAAAATCTGAGATTTGACCTCTAAACGACGTGCTATATCTCTGTAATGACCCAATTTATGGGGAAACTGCCCACGATGAAGGTAAAAGGGCTCATTTAGTTCTGGGTTTTCAAGGGTTTGATCTAATTCAAAACCGTTTGCTCAGAATCACTCATGCAAAAACGTGTCTCTGGGAGGAAATTACGGGGTTATCTTTAAGAAGTCTTCAATTACTTCCAACTGCACAGACCTATTTTTGATCTACAACCGTCGAATGCCAACACGAACTCTTGAGCAACCCTTAGATTGAAACCCTCAAACTTTTCAATAAACGCACGCCAGTCGTTCCTTTCTAAGTCATCTTTGGCATTGTCAAACGATAACAAGGTCTGGATGCCATTGGGCTCAATCCTCACCACAGGAGCCATGGCTAATAGTAGGGAATCAACATGGAAATCAGAGGTAGGGTTCGATAGAAAAAACACAGAGCCATACTCCTGAGTTTCCTCAATGCAATGCAAAGACAATTCGAAATGGTAGGCAAGAGTGTTAATCATCGCGCATGGGAAAGAGGTCATGAATCCTGAGGCCATATAGATTAATAATATCACGTTGTACTTAAAATAACACCTTGGCATATTGGTACACATAAGGATCAAAATAGTTGAAAACAATAGTATGCATATCCACGACTTGATCACAAAGATTAATGTATCAAATAAACATTGAACCATTAAAAAATGTTATGAATCAAAACTCCATTGATATTAATCAAATACTAAATGAGTGGAGGTTTTATACTTATGTAACCAAGGCTCATTTAAGACCAAGGGGTTATAAACTAGGAAAACCATCAAGTTCAAAGCGAAAGACGACAATTCGACAATAGACCGATATAAATAGTTTTCCTTTTGATCAAAAATCGAGCTCAAGTGTGGATACCAGCTACAAGTTTTCATGCTTACAGTCATGAAAACAAAATGGAGAGGAAGGTATGTAAAAAGAGACAAGTGATAAGTGTCATTGCTCATGATGAGTAATGCAAATTTAGAAATCCTGTGTAGACAGCTTACAAACAAATAGAAATTACATTATTGTTGCCAACACGACTTCAACCTTCAATCATTATTAGCAAGTGTTTCTCCATACAACCATGTTGTGCTTTGGGGGTCCTTGGGGAAGAAGATAACCCATAGGAATTGATAGGGTGGTGAACCAATAAATTTCCAATGATTGTCAAAGTTAATGCAATTAATATTTGGGCATCATTCAAAGCTTGAAAAGATGAAGAAATAAATATATGATAATTTTGTAAGATTTATTTTTAAATAAAAAATGTGTTATTTAGAAGAAATCACATACTTAGTATTTGTTGGAAAAAAGTTATTATTTTTTTCAATGTATATTGAATATATATTTCATAAAAAGGGGAAATAGTTGCAAAGCAAAGTCCCTGCCTTCATAATAAGGTTCCAATTTATAGCGTACAAGGAGATCAAGTATGTATAGTAAATTTTCACATTGAAAAGCCTGGTGCATTACATATAAACTCCTTTATTTTAAATATTAATTTGTTAAATTGCTATGGTTTGTAGGAATTATTACATAGATATGCTTTTTATTAATTACATATTTTATGTTTTTTATTAATTTGATATTTTGTACATTAAAAATCAAACACAGACTTGGTTGCTTTACCACTTTTAAACGACCGATCATACTTATTTAGTTTTACCATTTTTAAATGATCAAGAATAATTATTTTGAATTTCTTGTTGAGTGTCTTAGACACTCATACATTTCTTATTTTTCTTTTAACCTTTCAGATTTCTACCATCTGTGGATGCTTTGGATTTATTTATTTTMAATGAATTAAAATGTTTTTTTATTTGTTTTGTGGTATTGAGGTGTATTTGGTATAAATAGTGATATGCATTTTAAATGCATCTAACTGTTAAAGATTAAAAAAATAYGTAAGAAAAAAWTATAACTAATCAAATTTCTAAATTGTCAAATGTGTAATCAATAGCAGTCCATTAATATTATTTATAGCAAGTAAGCTAATCACTTGTAAGAATATGGTAAAAAGAGACAGAAATGTGGGATAATAGTTTAAAATTTTCTAAATTGTCAAATGTGTAATCAATAGCAGTCCATTAATATTAGTTATAGCAAGTAAGCTAATCACTTGTAAGAATATGGTAAAAAGAGACGGAAATGTGGGATAATAGTTTAAAATGATCAGGGTTTAATGCCAAGAGGCATATACCATAGCAATCCAACAATAAAATTAGACTTGATCAATTGTAATTAGATAATAATTAAAAAAAAAAACGAAGAAAGGCATGACATTGCTTATTACATTCTTATATATTTAGAAACCATTTAAAATCATAATGAAAACTTAAACTTAGTTATCATCACATATCACATATATAGATATCAAATGTAGCATTATTGGGATAAAATAAAATTATCATAGCCTAATATGTTCTTGACATAAATTAAGTAGGCACCTAAGTAGTGCATCATGATATCATAGTAATATATGAGTTGATTATAGCCCAAACTTAGTATTGCACATACGCGTCTCTAACATAATAGTTGATCTCTGGAGCATACACTAGATGACAATGAGGGGGAGGAGGAGGATCAATAATATAAGTCTCTCATCAATAGAATTGCTAAGGCCTTTTGTTATACAGAATTTGTTGATGTACATATCCATTTTTCTAATCATCCTCATCATCGTTATTTGTATATCATTTGTATAGAGGAGAATAAATTAAAATCATAAAAATTATTTGAAAAATAGCTAACATAAAGTATCGGATTGAATAATATTACCAAACAAGTTCATCAAAATAATTGTCAAATTACTTTCTGGTATACCATAATAGAAGAAGCTTTATTTTGATATTGTTCCATAAACTTTCCATTAAAACTAAAACAATATGAACTAACCCTTACCAGAAACCTCGAATTCTACATGGGTGTTCACACTTGAATCTGTTAGGACCGAAATGACAACCTCACAAGGATATGAATCCTCCTACATTTTTATAAAGGTGGTACTCATCTTTGGCTTATGGTATTCTTTAATAACTTTAGATCTAGAAATAATATAGGACCTTAAGATGGTCTTATATTTTTATCAGATAAATCGGTGAATGCGGACATAAACTAATCTCCCTAGATCCACCTGGATCTAGAACAAAACAAAATAGGACATGATGCTTTCCCTAAGTTACAATCATTGAATTTACTACCAAAGAAGGAATCGATGACATACCTTTGAATCTCGCTTCCTCATATCTTTGTTGTCCCTGCTTCGCTCCTGTGCTCTTGTGATATTGATCCTGCAATGAAACACAAACCAACCAAAGTGAAAGCAACAATAATATATTCAATGAAAACTTAAACATGTGATCAAGGAGTCATATAATAAAATGAGAATAATTTTATGGGAAAGAAACATGCCACTCTATTATATAATGTGGAAGAAATATACAACCAGATGCCTTGATGTTATCAGGTCCCTTCCAACAGTTCCTTGCTTCCCACACACTTCTTGCTCCAAGGATTCTGAGACCATGGATCTGATATCTACTCACAATCTATCTTGATAAAGTAAATCTTAAATCCAATCTAACCAAGCTAACAATCTCAAGCCAAATTCAACTAAATCAAGCCAACATTCTCCATGAGAGCTCCTCTCCTTTTATAAGCTAAAGAGGATAAGGTGAGGAGGTTAGGATGATCCCACTAAATCATGAAAGAGAGTAAGATCCAAACCATTTGGAGGCCACCTCACCATAGAAGCTTCTCCTTCTATAAGCATCGAGAAGACACTTGTTTTCCCCACGTATGAAGGCCATCGCACCCTAGCTATAGAGAAACCTGCGGAAACTCCGCAACCCAGATATAGAGCAAGGTGCGGAAATCAGTCAGTTCCGCACCCTGCATATAGAGCAGCCTACGGAAATCCTCCAAAATAGGGTTTTTACAGAGGAAAACACAACTTCTTCTCTCAGGCAAAGTTCTTCTCCCTTCTTTCTTCAAGAATTTAGGCTATTGACCCCTCTAAAGGTAACATATAGGTTTACATCATTAATGGTCATAAGGGTGACGAAAATAATGTGTAATAGAGATCCCCCCAAAGTATGAAGTTAGAACAGAGTGATAATTGAAATACTTTGTCGAGTGTGTGTAGGGAACAAGGAACATGTCGGTCGGAAACCTACCAACAAACAAAGAAATACAGTACAATAATATATCATCACTGAGGTAGGCATTCCCATACTTAGAATACAAATGAATCAAAGCATAAATGTCGACATAAAAATATCAATGTCAAG
Organism: Picea engelmannii; assembly: GCA_009831015.1. Classification (NCBI taxonomy): domain Eukaryota; kingdom Viridiplantae; phylum Streptophyta; class Pinopsida; order Pinales; family Pinaceae; genus Picea; species Picea engelmannii. Next base: position 434,456 of record ML787844.1, on the reverse strand, counting down.
TAAAATAGGTCATGGACACCAAACATACACTGTGGATCCATGCCACTATGACTCAAATCTGAACATAGCCACCAAAAATACACTATGGATCTATGTGTTAAAGACTCAAATTTGAACATAGCCATGAGACATACAATGTGGATCTATGCAACAGTACAAACTGAATATACTCCAATGTAACCTGAATCTATCAGAAAAGATCTAGGGCCTTCATCTCCACCACTCTATGGTACGAATCTAACCATGTGAATACATGTGTTGAAGTCGAACATGGTATAAACCACTTGATTATCGGTCATTAGTGTATATAGTTAACAAGTGCGAGGGAAATCACCATTAATGTCAACGACTCCCAAGGTACTCTAGTACAATCCAACGAATGTGAATTAATGAGCTGAAGTCGAACACTCAACGGAATCTCCCGATCAGGGGTCAATAATGAAAACCCACTGTCGAAAGTGAGGAAACCTTCCATTGAGGCATGCAAGTTCCAAGGTACCAATCAATTTCTAAGTCTAATACCTGGATAATGAGTTGAAGTCGACAGGAAAAGACACATCACAGGAAGGCCTTAATGTATCTTCCATCAATGACACGAAACGGGTAACAAGATTTGAAGTAGATTAGAGTAGCAAATGATTTAGGATTGACTCAGGGATGGCTGACACAATAGAAGGCTTAAGGACTACAAAAATGACTGACACAATAGAAGGCTTTCTAGGTTGAACTTCTCTTTGAACATATTGACAACACGACAACTGTCTTGGAAACACTGACTCAACAACAAGGATCACATACCGATTGGTAATCTTATAAAGGAGTATGATCAAGAGACAAGCGGGTTTTCCGACCTAGACACAAAGAGAGTGAAAGGGTGTCATGTTCAAAGGTGACTCTTCCATGGAATATAGGTTTAGACACATTTCTTTCCCAATTTTCCCCCACCATTTCTGGCGAGTACCTCTTTAATTTTACGTAAGCTTGAGGAGGATAACATATGCTTGTAATGTAAGCTCAGCCTTCAGACGAGTCCCTCGGAGTATGTTTAACGAACCCTAGAAAGGAGTGGTTCAGTCCCATGTGGGTCTTTCGATGTTTGTTTAATGAGTCCAAAGATAGAAAACTCAGGGGTTTTTCATGTTTATAGAGTCTGAAAAACACTTAAAGAGAACTCTCTCAGTTCCTTTTTCGTAAGTTAGTCTAATGATACCGAAAAAGAGATAAACTATCGCTCAACAAATGTTCTTTCTAATACTTTAACGAGCGTGAAAAGAACAAGGTCGCTCGGAAATATTTTCATGTTTAGAGAGTCTGAAAACAGATTAAAGGGAACTCCAGTGGGTTCCTTTTTCATATAACCTTTACGAGTCTGAAAAAGTGATAAAAGTATACTCGATTACATTCTCATTTATTTTCGAGCATGAGGAAGAACAAAGACTAAGCTCAGTAACTTATTCTCATGTATTTACGAGCACGAGAAAGAACAAAGACTAAGATCGGTAACTTATTCTCATGTATTTACGAGCATGATAAAGAACAAAGACTAAGCTCGGGATTGTTTTCATTTTTACGCAGGCTTTAAAACAAAACAAAGCTATGCTTCGGATAGATTTTATTTTTACACAAGCTTAAAACTAGCCGAAACTATGCTTGGACCTAGTTTCATTTTTACACAAGCTTGAACCAGAGGAAACTATGCTTGAGGTAGGTGGTTTCATTTTTACACAAGCTTGAACCATAGAAAACTATGCTTGTGACTTCCCAACGCATGGTTCACGAATTCGCATGGTTGGTACTTAGCCCCTAGCTTAAGAAGCTAGTGGTTTAACTTCAGCATGAGCTCTAGAGGCTGAGGCAAATGCCCCCCAAGCTTCGTTTCATCCAACTGCAAAGGAGAATGAAATGAAGCTTCAAATACTATACGTAGGACTTGACCCAAACGGAGAGGGGGAAGTTGTTTTATTTTTTAATGAGCTTGACACATGAGAAGAACTATGCTCGTGACTCTAGGTATAATCCCTAGACCACAGTTTCATTTTTTAACGAGTTTGACACAGAAATGGGAACTATCCTCATAAGCTTTGTTTCATTTTTTAACGAGGTTGCTACAGAGATGTGAAAACTATCCTCAGCTGGTTTCATTTTTTAATGATCTTGAAATTAAAAAACCATGCTCAAGGCTGGTTTCAGTTTTTAATGAACTTGAAATCAAAAAACCTATGCTCAAGGCTGGTTTCATTTTTTAATGAGCTTGAAATCAGAAAACCTATGCTCAACTCTGGTTTCATTTTTTAACAAGCTTGAAATCAAAAAACCATGCTCAAGGCTTCTTCTTGATCACGGCTTCCAAGAGGACAGTGCTCTAGAAGGACACCATGTCAAGGGACAAAACTCAGTCATGGCCTCCAAGAGATCTTCACTCGATGGAAGAAAGACACTCTGTAAAGAACACATGTTGAGGGCCGTGATAGGGGTAATGAGGTTAGGATCCAATATCCCTACCGAAGAGATCACCATGTCGACTACCAGATCTAAGTCATAAGAGATGGAGCTTACAGTGAGAGACTCAGCTGCATCAGCAACTGAAGGCATGGGAGACAATGCCACATAATTGACTTGTGGAAGGGGTGATATCGTCTACATATAAAAACCATTAAGGGATGTAATCCATTCAGGACCGATAAATGAAAGTTGATCGATAGTCACAATTTTTCCATCGTGAGGAAAAGATATCACACGAAAAAGAGTGGACACAATAGCTTTCATGGCATAGACATAATCCTGCCCAAGGAGTAAAGCAAAATTCAAGGGGTCTTGGACTACCATGACATCAATAAAGACAGTTTTCCCTCCCAAAGTTACAAGAAACTGAGGAAGGGTTCCTAAAGGTTGATTGGATCTTCTATTAAAAGCTAATAGATTCTACATAACCGGTGCAAGCTGAGGACAACCCAAAGCCTACCAAGCAATAGAGGAAAAAATACTAATGGATGCACCTTCATCTATCAACGTCTGAGGAACGTCCCGACCAAAAATCTGTATTGTAATCTGGAAAGGAATGTGAGAGGGAAGACTAGGTCTAGTTAGCACACCCCAATTAAAAATGATGGCTTCATTACTTAGGGGAGGTTCCATGGGAGAAGGAGGAATGCCCCTTGGTACGATAGATTATGTATCAACAAGAAAAACATGGATAGTATCGGGTTTACTCTCTAGTGGGAGAGTAGGATCGACTGATGACAAGATCATATCGACCATTTGGGTTCCATTCTCCAAGGGGAGAATGGGGTTGACAGGTGGAAAGGAATCGATCGATTGGGTTTAACTCTCTAATAAGAGAGTGGGATCGACCAAGGATAGGATCAGATCGACCACTTAGATTACACTCTCTAACAGGAGAGTGGGATCGACCGAGGATGGGATTGAATCGACCACTTTGTCAACTGGTTCAACTAAGGATGTGACCAAATTGACTACATGATCAACCGGACTCACCGATGGGGGAACCAGATTGATCATTCCATCAACTACAAGTTGGTCGAGAGTAAGCTTGCAATAAGCAACTGGAAGTTGAGGCTGTGAAACACTCATGTCTTCCAGTAATTTCGAGACTTCGTCCATACGAGGGAAAAGGTGAGTTTGATGACTCCTTCTACATAACCTACAATGAAACTTGACTCTAATTTTCTTATTCCCAAGGTTATTTTGACTAGTTGACAGGAGGTCATCAACATGTTATTCATAAGATGACGAGACGGGTTGGCGAGGGTGTATAGACCATGCTTCTATAACCTTGGATAGACCAGGGAAATATTTAAGAAGATGGCTACCCATACAAAGCCTACAAGGGTACTTGGGCTTACGGGTTGTTCGGGTGATCTTGACATCATCAACACCCCCATCATGATTATCAGTAACTGGTGGTTTTCCAACATGTCCAGCAGTGGTTGGAGGTTTAGACCCTTGCTTATTTTTCTTCTCCTTAATCTTCCTTTTCTTCTTCTTCTTATCCACCGAGTTACTAGTTTTAGAGCTTTCACTCGGCGAAGAAGATGAAATGGAAGAAGACCTTGCAAGTGAAGAAGGTGAAGAAGGTGAAGGATCAACATGAGGTTGATGTTCTTGGGGGGAAGTGCTTACAACTGAAGCACTAACTTCATTCGAGATTACCTTAGTGGAAAACAACCATACCGGTAATCCAATTGTGAGACCTGGAAGGCTCAAAGTAGTGATGTGAGGAGGACCAATGTTTCTATAAGAAGGAAAAACAAAAGTTTCCCCTGGTGAAGGGGTTCCTTCATTGGTCATTTCAGGAACTGACGCCATTAAAACAAATATCCAACCTAGAGTCCGCTAGGGAAAACAAACAGCACATGCTAAAAATCTAGTAAGCAAGCAAGCAAAAAAAAACTTCTCACAATGAGGCACTCACTAGGTGGTGATGAAATCCAACGTCGCGGGAACAAAGTAAGAAGGGGATGATATAGAGCGAGTGGAAAAGTTACATTGATGACCTACTTAACGGACTTACACCCTGGTGCAATCTCCCACACATAAATGTGGGTATACCCTCCAAGGAGCCCGAGTGAGTTTGGCCAACGTCAATTCCTGGTACCGTGAAGACTTACCCCTCCACTGTCACCTCGTGTAAAGAACCTAGATAAATAGGCCACTAAGGTTACCAATTACTACAGTGATTCCTGGGGAAACAGTCGATAGTTCGATCCACGCGCAAAGACAGGGTATCTAGCCTGAAATCAACTTGAAAGGCTTCCACTCATCATTGTGGGTATACCTTCAAGCGATCCCCATAATACGCGCAATCTCTACACCGAGACCAACAAAGCAGGGTAAGTAACTCTGCCAATCTCAATGCAACCTCATGATTGACCCTTATGTTAGACGGGCTTCCCAGGACAAAATGTAATAAGTATATTTCACCGCTCCCTAACTCAAGATTCTATGTTTGTTTGCAGCTTTGGAAAGTTATCTTTCACACCTATTCCAAAGCCCTACAACTAATCTAATGGAGGTTTGCTACCAGAAAAAATAAAAAATGTATAATCAATTTTTATAAGCGCTTTATTTTATGTATGTTGTTACTCAAGAGGAAAATGGCATGGACAATATGGTGTTTTGACCGAATCAAAATTTATGCAAAGAGATGAAGATGTAATCTTTTCATTTCAATGAAAGCTATGCTACGAGAAGGAGAAAACATTTATCATTCACATATGCACAATGTCCCAAAATTTTAAAAATCAGAAATATCAATATATTCAAGAAATGATACAAAGAGATTGTACACCAATACACGATTCATGGCCCCCCCCCCGGCCATGAGGGGGAAAAAATTTCAGAATTTAAGACCAAAAAAAATGCCAAGAATCATGCAATTTCGCTACTTCAAATGCAAGGATGCCCCCAATCTAATATAAAACAAGAAATTACAATTTTTTGTTTCAAAGAGACACTAAAACCAATAGAAAATCACCTCAAAACAAAAATAACCCAAACTAAGTTTCTCTTTTAACACGATTCATTCAGAAAAAGAAAAAGAAGTATTCTTTCATTAAATGATTCTAAAGAAAAGACAATGCTTTGTAACTGAAAGACACTCAAAGAAAGAGACTAAATCTTTAAAAAGAAAACAAAGCAAAGATGGCTAAAATCAGTTTCAAAGATGTCAAGCACACTATAAACAGATCATAATCAAACCCAAAAATTCACCCCAAAACCAAATCCAAGGTCTGGGTAAGAAAAAAACATCAAAAATCATTTTTTTTACAATTTCCGCAGGCTATAGAATAACACAGTGCGGAAATCATTGATTTCCACAGGCTAGATATGGGTAGGGTGCAGAGTTTTTGCATTGGTCTAAACAGGCAGGGTGCGAAAATCCTAAGTCACCACACTATCCCTCAAAGCAGGCTGCGGAAATCAAACAAAAATGGAAAAAATTAAAAATTAAGAAGGTTTCCTAGTGAAGTTTAACAATCAAAGAGTCAAGTTGGATCTCCCAGTGACTCAGAAAACATAAACCAAGTAATCAAAGCAAGAAAGCAAGACAAACTAGGAAAACAATATGTTCCTCAGCAGAGTCGCCAATTTTGTTATCGGATAAATCAGTGAATGCAGACATAAACTAATCTCCCTAGATCCACCTGGATCTAGAACAAAACAAAATAGGACATGATGCTTTCCCTAAGTTACAATCATTGAATTTACTACCAAAGAAGGAATCGATGACATGCCTTTGAATCTCGCTTCCTTATATCTTTATTGTCCCTGCTTCGCTTCGGTGCTCTTGTCCTATTGATTCTGCAATGAAACACGAACCAACCAAAGTGAAAGCAACAATAATATATTCAATGAAAACTTAAACATGTGATCAAGGAGTCATGTAATAAAATGCGAATGATTTTATGGGAAAGAAACATGCCATTATATTATATAATGTGGAAGAAATATACAACCATATGCCTTGATGTTGTCAGGTCCCTTCCAACAGTTCCTTTCTTCCCACACACTTCTTGCTCCAAGGATTATGAGACCATGGATCTGATAGCTACTCACAATATATCTTGAAAAAGAAAATCTCAAAGCCAATCTAACCAAGCTAACAATCTCAAGCCAATTTCAACTAAATCAAGCCAACTTTCTCCATGAGAGCTCTTCTCCTTTTATAAGCTGAAGAGGATAAGGTGAGGAGGTTAGGATGATCCCACTAAATCATGAAAGTGAGTAAGATCCAAACCATTCAGAGGCCACCTCACCATAGAAGCTTCTCCTTCTATAAGCATCGAGAAGACGTTCGTTTTTTCCACGTACGAAGGCCATCGCACCCCATCTATAGAGAAACTTGCGGAAACTCCGCAACCCAAATATAGAGAAAGGTGCGGAAATCAGTCATTTCCGCACCCTGCATATAGAGCAACCTGTAGAAATCCTCCAAAATAGGGTTTTTACAGAGGAAAGCACAACTTCTTCTCTCAAGCAAAGTTCTTCTCCCTTCTTTCTTCAAGAATTCAGGCTACTGACCCCTCTGAAGGCAACATATAGGTTTACATCATTAATGGTCATAAGGGTGACGAAAATAATGTGTAACATATATTTATGCTTAAAGAAAGATAAAAATGTTGAAAGATAAAATATTTATTTTAATCTAATTCCTAAGAAAGGACTAGGAACCTCACACATCACACATTGCAGAATATAAACACAATTTCCTCACATCCATCATAGCGAAAATAAATATTTTTTATCACACATAAAAATAAAAGAAGATGGTACAGATGCATAAGAGAACTTTTATAGAGTAAATACTTGCATAGCTCAAAACAAGATTATGATGGATCAATTTAAAATACTTTATACTCAGAGCTCAGAGTTATAAAATACGGTCAAAACTAATCCTGAATTAGTTCTCTAGGGATTTCTAAAAATAATAGAGTATGTTATAATGCTTTGAAATTTAAAAGGTGTTTTTCCAAAGGACTGGGATTAGGGTTCTCGCGAACCATAAAATTAAACATGTACAAGGAAATAAATTGTAGAAGGAAGAAGGTGGGTAGATGCAGAGAAACAAGAGTATGATGGTGTCTCTAACTCTTCACTTGCTTGTTGTTGCCCTTTTATTCTCCTCGTTGACGGTTTCTGGAACTGTCCCAACTGTCGTTTCTTGGCCTTCTTTAGTTAACTTATCAATTTCTCTTTTAAACCAATATTCCATATAATTTTTCATGGGTGCAACATTTATCTCATGTCTAATTTGATATTAAATAATTCTCCTTCTAAATCTCTTAGATCATGATAAATACCATGGATTGATTCTTCAATGTCTTGATTTTTTATAGAGTAATCAATAAGCCAATTATCAATTTCTTCTTCACCATACTCAATTACACTATTGAATTTTTCATTCAATAATCCCTTCATTATTTCCACATGTTCATCCAATTGTTTCTTTGTCATAAACATTGAATTAAAAATTAATTTGGGATCTTGAACTTTTCCAGTCCTACCTGCTAAGTCTATTTATGTAAGCCTTTTGAATAATTCTTCTCTCTTTGTTATGACTTCACTGTACGTTTGAACAATATCTCTTAGATTTTTAATCCTTTCTATCCAGTAGATATTCAACTGTTTAATTCGACTGGGCAAAGGAAAATATTCTTCTCTCCTCTTTGCCTCTATCATAGATGAAACTTTTATTCCAAATGGTAAGACAACGTCTATATAAAACCCTTCTTCATTTTTTAATTCATCCTGAAGATATTCATGGAATGCATGCGCTCTTAAACAAAAGGCAACAATATTTTTAGGGACTTCTCCGACCTCCATTACGAGTGACATTCTCTTTTTAATATTCCTCTCAACATAATTTCGAAAAGACTTAAGCAAAATTGATGATCCTTTGAATTTGGTACCTGATATAGTTGGATTTATCATTGTTAAAGGGATAGAAAAAATGGGAAGAGGCATCAGGGAAGTTTCCAATTCTTTGATTTTTTCCTTTAGCCTGGAATTCTCAGCGTCCAAACCATCGATAGAATCATTGAAGGCATCCTCGGTTTCCTTATGAATTTTGGAAATTTGAGATGGTCGCATATACTTAAGGTCAAGCTCTCAGCGAGATATTCCTTTCTTATTTATCTGATTATTTCTTTCCAATATTAAAGTTTTAGAATTTTTATCAAAAACAACACTCTGAATAGTAAAGGATTATTATTCACTGAAAATTTCATTCCCGACAACTTCCAATGTAGTATTTTGTTGAACAACATGCTCATGTTGTTCTATTCTAGGAAATATTTTTTCAGTATCTGCTTCCAATTCTATATTTTCCAAAGAGAAACTTTGAATATAATTTTCTAAGAGATTGTTCTCCTCCTCCTGTAATGGAGTTTTTATTTCCTTTCTTACAGGAAGTTTGTGAAAATTTTCAATTTTTTCGGAGGGAGGGTTCTTATATCCTCCTCCACTAGAGCTATTGTTGATAAACTTCTTAACTAGGTGGGCCCCTGGAGCATTGCTCCTAGATGTAGTATATTTCAGAGTGACAATTGGATATTGAGCACTCCTTTCACTAGAATGTTTTCCTTTTTTTATGATGATCTTTGCTGTTGAGTAATGTTTCCATATTGGAAGTATCATGTGCATGAGTGTTCTGGCTATGGATTTCTTCTTCTTCACTCAAAAAAATTTGAATTAAATAATTACTAAACCCTATTGATTTCATATGTTCAATAAATGTTTTTCTTGGGTCAAAACCTTTGATCTTCTCAACATATTTCAAACTGACATTGTAAAAATGACATGAAAATTCATCAATTTTATTTATATTCCTCAATACAAATTTTGTTGATTAAGGTTGGTTGTCATTGATGTCAACCCTTGAAAAAAGCTCGGTAGAACAAAGGTTTGGGTAATGGAACCAATTTTTTTTTATGTAAAGATGACTCATTATTTTCTTTTCATGGTTGATAATAAGTAGAAATGGATGAACTCCAAAGTGGTCCCCTTATGGTGAAAGCCCTCACGGGAAGACGCTTTGCGAATTGAGTTATCCTAGAAGTATGGTTAGAGAACCCGTGCTTATTTGTGGAATAATGAGATGAAGGTCAGTGAATTTGTCAGTGAAACTATAATATATGTATAGTGTTTTCCATGCCATTTCCGGTGGTATGTGGAACGTCACATAACTCCTCACGGTTAGAGAGTTATGGCCATGAGAAGTTGGAGAACCCAGGTTTGGGTAATGGACCCAAGTTTATTTGATGGATAATGGTATGAGTTTTGATATATTTGTAGGAAATACTATTCTATATGGATATTACATTTCATTCCATTTCTTGTGGTTTGTGGAACGTCACATAACTCCTCACTGTTTGAGAGTTATGGCCTTACGAAGTTGGAGGACCCTCATATGTCATCTAGAAGCCCAAAACGGTCAAAGTAATCAAAGTGGTTTAAGATATTTTAGAAGGTAAATAATAAAGTGAAGTGATGAGTGTACTATAATTCAAATTGAATAAAAATTAATTATTTAAATAATAAATTTAATGGATAAATTAGAAGTGGATTAACCCTAAAATAAGGAAAGTGGACAAGTGACATAGAAGATGTTTTTAAGGAAGCTACTTGGAGAGTATAAATAAGAGGCAAGGCTCTCTCATTTCAGATCACACTTGAGAATATTGAATATATATAGGTTTCTTAGGTAACCAAAGGATATCTAAGCCGAATTTCTGAGGGGAAGTGAAGAAAAGAAGGTCGGAATTCAAGGAAGGATAAATTCTTTTGATGATGCTTTCTAAGGTATGTTATTTACAAGTCATCTAACCATTTTCACAATAACTTTTTTTACAGAATTATTCAGACTGTGAAACGTCTATGCCATTGAGGAAACATATCCAAGTATCTGTGGTAAAAAATTCATCTTGTGGGTCGTTGTATTTTTGGAGTTACGCTCCGTGGAAAATAGGATTTGTGGCTAGTCCTGAAACTAGTCTAAAACAGGTGTTTCGAGAAAAAACGTAATAACTTCTTCATAGATCCAAATTTAATAAAACAAAATTTGTTGGTTATAGTACATTATGTATTATTCTTTGTATCATTTTCAGATCTATTCAACAAATATTCCATGTGGGGCACGCTCTACAAGGTCACTCTCTAGAATAAGCCAGAATTCAGCAAGGTATGTCATTTTTGCTATAAATCATTTTCTGAGAGGTTCCAAGTAGTGACACCTAGAATAATTGCATAAAACACATTGTAGAAAATTGTGTATCAGTTTAAGATATTTATTCATTATAGGTACAAATTTACGATTATTTCAAGTTAGGGTTGTTGACTAATCCAAAACTAGTCATGTGAGACTAAAGAAAAGTTTGATGAAAATGTTAGTCTCTTGTTGTTAAAGTTAAGGAAGGTTTGCAGGTATGTGATCATATAAAATAGGTCTATTACAGAGTTACAAATCATATTTCGATGATGAAATTGATGAGGGATTTTGGTTAAGGTACATGTTGTGTACATGGTTGAGACAAGTAGTTAATGAGTTGGCACATACATGAGGTGTATAGTTGATAATGTTGGTACATATTAATGAGTCATAGTTGATGAGTAGTTGACACATGAATGGTACATACTTGGTACATGGTTGGTTTCACTTGTTTATGGTACAGGTTTATTACAGGTTGTTTGGTACAGGTTGGTGCATGGTTGATGCACTTGTTTATGGTACAGGTTAATTACAGGTTGAGGTACAGGTCGATGCATGGTTGATGCATGGTTTATGTTTATTGGTACAGGTTTATAGCAGTATATCTCACAGTGATAGTGTGGAAGTGGTTCCATCATTCTACCTCTACTTAAGGGTTGTTGGACGGGGCAAGGACAAGTGGTTGTAGCCACCTTTTGGTTGTATCCGGAGAACATAGGGGGGTTGTAGACTCCTTCTGGTTGTAGCCAAAGATTTAGGGATTTAGAGCTTCCCTCATGTTGTAGCCTGAGAAACTAGGGGTTTGGAGCCTCCTTCCAATTGTAGCTGGAAAACAAAGGAAGTTGGTGCTTCCAATGAATGTAATTCTTCAAGACATATAAGAAAAACAATTCTTTGGTTTTCTCCCGCTTTGGGTTTCCACGTAAAGAACTGGTGTAATGTGTATGTGTATGATTATTCATTTGTTAATTTCTCATTATTGGATGATAATTCTACATTTATATAACACTTGGATTATTTGGTTCAAAAGGGATTATAATTTCTCTATTACTGATTCAACCCCCCTATCAGTAATCCAACAATTGGTATCAAAGCAGGTTCCTTCAAAAATCAGTTTAACCACTGAAAGGTAGATCATGGAGAGAAACAACTTGTATAAAAATGGAATACCACAGTTTGATGGACAAAAGTTTGTTTTTTGGAGCATAAGGATGAAGGCATATATACAGGCACATGGATTTGAAATTTGGCAATCAATTGTAGATGGATACACAGCACCAGCAGTTTCACCAACAAATGACAAAGCAGTGAAACTCGGTCAGAATAATTCCAAAGCCACAAATTCACTTCTGAATGGTATAAGTGAAATGGTATTCACCAAAGTTGCACATTGTAAATCCGTTAAAGAGATTTGGGACAAGCTTCAAAATATTTATGAAGGAAGATGAGAATATTGCAGCCTACTTCTTACAATTCGATGAAACAGTGAATGAAACCATAGGATCGGGAGAAGAAATCGAAGAATTTGTAATTGTTCAAAAGGTACTAAGATCTCTTCCTATGATATTTGACCCTAAGATATCATCACTAGAAGAAAGATCATATCTAAACTCAATAAGCATGGATGAATTGCATGGAATATTCACAACATATGAAATGAGAATTGAACAAGAAAATACAGATGTAAAAGAAGCAACTTTTAAATCATACAAAAGATCAAAGTAAAAGGAAAAGAAACAAGAAGAACATAGTAGCAACAGTGACGTCTCGGAAGATGATGAAGAAGTGGCCAACTTCGTCAAAAGACTGAATAAGGGAATCGACTGTAGGTATAGAGGTAAGCTTCCTTTAATTTGTTTTAATTGTGATGGTATTGGTCATTTTGCTAACAATTGTGCTCATAAGAAAAACAGAAATGATGAAGGTTACTCAAAAGGAAAACAAACATATAAAGGCAAAAGAACTACAAAGAAAGTTTTCAAGAAAAGCTTATGCACCAAAGAAGACATCTCATCATCAGATGAAGATGAAGTCAATGAAAGTGAGACGGGAAGAGTTCTATTCATGGAAGTAGAAGACTCTAATAAATAAGACTCCAAAGAAGAATATGAAGAAGCTGAAGAATAATATGAAGAAGTCGAAGAAGAAATTGAAGAGGCAGAAGTTGACTACCGAGAAGAATTGATGTGTGTCATAGAATTTATCAGAAGAGAAAACAAAAAACTACAAGAGGAACTAGACAAGAAGGAAGACACTCAAGAACTATAACAAATGATCACAAATTTGAAGGTTCAAATAGAAGAAGATAAAATAATTGAAGAAGCACTCAAAGAACAACTAGAAGAAAAGGACAATATCATTGAAAAATTGGAAGCAGAGATTGTCACATTAAGAAAGGATATTCAAAAGAAAAATATGTAGAATAGCTCAAAAGTTTTGGATGACATTATCAGCAGACAAAAATCTCATCTTGACAAGTCTGGACTTGGATACAATCAGTTAGAAAATGGATCAAGCTCCAAAACAACAGAGCAAGAAACATATCTAAAAATCTATGCAGAAACAATCAAAGGGGATAGGAAGATATACAAGGAAGATTACAGGGACACTCCTCCATCGAGAAGATTTAGATTCCATAATCAACAATAGACAGATATACCTCAAGAAGAAGAAGGATTCATAAGAGCACCTCCTTTCAAAAGATCTTCAACTCACAGGTATCAAACTATATTTTTTGGTTTATGTTATTCATGTAATAATTTTGGACATAAAGTTGTGAATTGCAGAGCTAACAACAGGAACATAAATAACTTTGAAAGTCATACACAAAAGGGTTATCCAATAAGGCCTAGTGAAACACCGAGAAGAAGTTACAATAGGTTTGAATCTTTGAGCACTGAAGTGGAATTTTACAAATGTAACAACTTTGGACACATGGCCAAAGATTGCAGAATGGCAGTCCCTCCTAGAGAACCGCAACAGAATAACAACAGTCACAGAAAGGAACCTCAGAAAAGGACATGGATAAGAAAGACGAATCAATATAGCAATGAAGAATGTACACTCACTCTACAAGATAAGTAGAAGAAACGTGGTTGGTATGTTGACAGTGGTTGTTCAAAACACATGACAGGTGATAGAGACAGGTTTCTTACATTAAGAAAGGAAAGAGATGGATCAGTCTCCTTTGGAAATGATGATTCAGCTAAAATCGTTGGAAAAGGCACAGTCAAAATTGGGAACAAGAATACAAAGGCATAAAATGTTCTAATAATAGAATATATGAAACTTAATCTTCTAAGTGTGAGTCAAATGTGTGACCAAGGTCATAAAGTTACTTTCGATTCACAAAATTGTGAGATAAGAAGAGAAGGCTCGGGAAAATTGATTGCTACAGCTGTAAGAACTTCGAGCAACATATATGTGTTAAGTGAAATTGGAAATGAAAAGTGTTGTCTAGGAAAGGAAGATGAAAGTTGGCTATGGAACAGAAGAATGGGTCACATACATTTTGATAGCCTTGTCAAAGTCATCAAAATAGAAGTAGTCAAAGAAATTCCCCAGATCACAAAACCAACCAACACTTTATGCAAGCATTGTCAACAAGGAAAGAAAACAAAGACCAGGTTCAAATCAAAGGAATATTCAATGACAAGACCACTGGAAATTGTGCACATTGATCTAGTTGGACCAACTACAACAAAGGGTTTAAAAGGTGAGAAATACTTTATGTTATTAGTTGATGATTATACAAGAATGACGACAGTTTGCTTTCTCAAGAATAAGTCAAAAGTTTTTGAAAACTTTAAGATCTACAAGGAAATGGTTGAAAATGAAATGGATTCAAAAATCAAATGCTTGAGATCTGATAATGAAGGAGAGTTCACTTCAAAGGAATTTATGGACTACTACAACAACCATGGAATAAAAAGACAATTCTCCATTGCTAGGACACCTCAACAAAATGGAGTTGTTGAAATAAAGAACAGGACAGTACAGGAAATGACTCGAACAATGATTGGTTTCCAAATTGGAAGATATATTTTGGACACAGGCAGTGCATACAACATTTCACATTCAAAATAGTAATTCTCATAAATAACACTGACAAAACTCTCTACGAGCTATGGAAAGGAAGACCAGCAAATGTGAAGCACTTCAGAGTTTTTGGAAGCAAATGTTACATCAAAAGAGAAGATGGCGGAAAGGGAGAGTTTGTCTCTCATGTGGACAAAGGAGTACTCGCTGGTTACTCAAGTACAAGGAAAGCATACAAGTGTTACAATCTGAGATTGAACAAAGTTGTGGAAAACATCAATGTAACAATTAATGAAATAGGCAAACCAGAACCAAAGGAAGAAGAAAATGAATCAATGGAACAGTCTTTCAAAAAGGAAGCAGAAGATGAAAAGAAGTAGAAGAGGAAGATGAAGAGAATCCGACAGAAGCAGAAGATCAAGTTCAGCAAGTATCTCCAAAGACACCTAGTAGACGAGTACAAAAGAATCATCCTTCTGATCAGATTGTTGAAAACAAAGATGCAGGAGTTGAGATTAGAAGAAGAATTTGTTCACCAGAACAAACACACCTAACACTCTTATCTACAATTTAACCAAACTGTTTTGAAGAAGCTAGCAAGGATGAATTTTGGAATAAGGCCATGGATGAAGAATTGGATCAAATAGAGAAAAATGACACTTGGGAATTGGTTCCAATACCAAAGAATAAGAATGTAATCGACACAAAATGGGTTTTCAGGAATAAATTGAATGAAGGTGGATAGGTTACAAGGAACAAATCTAGATTGGTATGTAAAGGATATGCATAGATTGAAGGAATCGACTTTGAAGAGACATTTGTCCCAGTTGCCAGAATGGAAGCAATCTGTTTTCTTTTATCTTATGCATGCTCCAAAAATATTGAAGTGTATCAGATGGACGTAAAATCATCTTTTCTGAATGGGGAACTTGAATAAGAAGTCTACATTAAACAACCAGAAGGATTTTAGTTGTTAGAGAATGCAAACTATGTGTGCAAATTAAAGAAGGCCTTGTATTGTCTAAAACAGGATCCTAGAGCATGTTACTCTAGACTAGATAAATATCTACAAAAGGAAGGGTTCAGAAAAGGAAGTGTAGACAACAACCTCTACATCAAGGTAAGTCAAGGTAATATTTTATTAATTGAAGTTTATGTTGATGATATTATTTTTGGTAGTGATGATGACAGGTTAAGCCAGAAATTTGCAAAGGATATGAAAAATGAGTTTGAAATTTCATTACTTGGATAACTATCCTTCTTTCTGGGATTTCAGATACATCAAAGAAACCAAGGAATTTTTATTTCTCAAACCAAGTATATCAGAGAAATGTTAAAGAGGTTCATAATGGAAGATTTCAAACCAGTTATCACTCCCATGCAAACCAGTTGCAAGTTAAGCAAAGATGATGATTCAAATTATACAAATCAGAGGCAATACAGGTCAATGATTGGAAACCTACTATATGCGACAGCATCTAGACCAGATGTAATGCAGTAAGTTGGACAGGTGGCATGATTTCAAGCAGCACCAAAGGAATCACATGTATTAGCAGTGAAGAGAAATTTCAGATATCTCAAAGGAACATAAGAGTTTGGATTATGGTATCCAAAAGGAAAGGATCTATCTCTTATTGCCTGCACAGATGCAGATTGGGCAAGTTGTATTCATGACTGACGAAGCACCAGTGGAGAAACATTCTACTTGGGTGAATGTTTAGTATCATGGATAATAAACAAACAATCATCAGTATCTCTATCTACAGCCGAGGTAGAGTATATTGCAGCAGTATCATGTTGTACACAATTTCTTCGGATGAAACAAACTTTGACAGATATACAGGTTGAGTATGATGAGCCCATTCCAATGTATTGTGATAATACAAGTTCCATCAGTATCTCAAAGAACCCGGTGATGCACTCCAAGCAAAGCACATTCCAATCAAGTATCAATTTCTACGAGAACAAGTTGCAGAAAAGAACATCAAAGTTGAGTATGTGGGCACAAAAGAACAATTGGAAGACATTTTTACAAAACCACTTCCACGGGAATCCTTTGAGTATCTTTGCCATAGACTCAAAGTTATTTATACTCCAAAATAAATTCTTTTGAATTCTTATCTTATATGTCTTATATGTACATGAGTAAGCACCATAAAGAGGACAATTCAGTCAAGGGGAGCAACCTCAGATGGAAAGATACATTTTTCATTGATGACAAAGGGGGAGAGATTCATCAGATGTAGAGGAAAGAGGCATGGTTCCAGGGGGAGAAATGGTCACAGAGATGCAGAGGACAGAGGCATGTTTCCAAGGGTAGCATGAGTGATATGACTTCAGTATTGCATGACATAATTTTAGTTTTTCATCAGAGTGTTTCCATCAATGCCAAAGGGGGGTATTGTTGATTAAGGTTGGTTTTCATTGATGTCAACCCTTGAAGAAATCCCAATAGCACAAAGTTTTGGGTAATGGACCCAAGTTTGTTTGATGTAAAGATGACTCATTATTTTCTTGTCATGGTTGATAATAACTAGAAATGGATGAACTCCAAAGTGGTCCCCTTATGGTGAAATCCCTCACGGGAAGACGCTTTGCGGATTGAGTTATCCTAGAAGTATGGTTAGAGAACCCATGATTATTTGTGGAATAATGAGATGAAGGTTAGTTAATTTGTTAGTGAAACTATCTTAGATGGATATTTCTTCAGAAATTGTCGGAAGAACCACAGTGCTTTTGATAGCTTGTCGACGTTTC
>ML787844.1:387677-413631 GCA_009831015.1 Picea engelmannii | reverse complement strand
GAAACGTCGACAAGCTATCAAAAGCACTGTGGTTCTTCCGATAATTTCTGAACAATTCTCTCACCACAGAAACCTAAATGATGGATATTTCTTGTCATGCCATTTTCGGTGGTATGTAGAACGTCACATAACTCCTCACGGTTAGAGAGTTATGACCATGAGAAGTTGTAGAACCCAGGTTTGGGTAATGGGCCCAAGTTTGTTTGATGGATAATGATATGAGTTTTGATATATTTTTAGGTAATACTATTCTATATGGATAGTACATCTCATTCCATTTCTAGTGGTATGTCGAACGTCACATAACTCCTCACGGTTTGAGAGTTATGGACTTACGAAGTTGGAGGACCCTCATATGTCATCTAGAAGCCCTAAAAGGTAAAAGTAGTCAAAGTGGTTTAAGATAGTTTAGAAGGTAAATAATAAAGTGAAGTGATGAGTGTACTATAATTCAAATTGAATACAAATGAATTATTTAAATAATAAATTTAATGGAGAAATTAGAAGTGGATTAACCCTAAAATAAGGAAAGTGGGCAAAGTGACCTAGCAGATGTTTTTAAGGAAGTTAATTGGAGAGTATAAATAAGAGGCAAGGATCTCTCATTTCATATCACACTTGAGAATATTGAATATATATAGGTGTATGAGGTAACCAAAGGATATCTAAGCCAAATTTTTGAGGGAAGGTGGAGAAAAGAAGGTCGGAATTCAAGGAAGGATAAATTCTTTTGATGATGCTTTCTAAGGTATGTTATTTACAGGTCATCTCACCATTTTCGCAATATATTTATTTCTAGAATGATTCAGACCATGAAATTTATATTCCATTGAGGAAACATATCCTAGTATATTCTTTTAAAAATTCATCTTGTGGGTCGTTGTATTTTTGGAGTTACACTCCGTGGAAAATAGGGTTTATGGCTAGTCCTGAAACTAGTCTAAAACATGTGTTTCGGGTACAAACGTCGTAACTTCTTCATAACATATCCAAATTTAGTAATACAAAATGTGTTGGTTATAGTACAGTCTGTAGTATTCTTTGTAATATTTTCAAATCAATTCAACAAATATTCTATGCGGGGCATGCTCTACAAGGGCGCTCTCTAGAATAATCCAGAATTCAGCAAGGTATGTCATTTTTGCTTTAACTCATTTTCTAAGAGGTTCCAAGTAGTGACACATGGAGGAACTACATAAAAGACACTAGAGAACATTTTGTATCAGATTCAGATCTTTATTCATTACAAGTACAAAGTTGTGATTATTTCAAGTTAGGGTTGTTGACTAATCCAAAACTAGTCATGTGAGACTAAAGAAAAGTTTGATGAAAATGATAGTCTCCTGTTGTTAAAGTTAAGGAAGGTTTGAAGGTATGTGATCATATACACCAGGTCTATTACAGAGTTACAAATCATATTTGAATGATGAAATTGATGAGGGATTTTGGTTAAGGTACATGTTGTGTACATGGTTGAGACAAGTAGTTGATGAGTTGGCACATACATGAGGTGTATTGTTGATGATGTTGGTACATATTGATGATTCATAGTTGATGCATAGTTGACACATTATTGGTACATACTTGGTACATGGTTTGTTGCACTTGTTTATGGTACAGTTTGATTACATGTTGTTTGGTACAGGTTGGTGCATGGTTGATGCACTTGTTTATGGTACAGGTTAAGTACAGGTTGAGGTACAGGTTGATTCATGGTTGATGCATGGTTCAGGATTATTGGTACAAGTTTACAACGGTATATCTCACAGTGATAGTGTGACAGTGGTTCCATCATTCTACTTCTACTTCAGGGCGGTTAGACGGGGCAAGGACAGGTGGTTGTATCCACCTTCCGGTTGTAGCCGGAGAACATAGGGGGTTGTAGCCTCCTTCTGGTTGTATCCATAGAATTGGGGAGTTGGAGCTTCCCTCAAGTTGTAGCCTGAGAAACTAGGGGGTCAGATCCTCCTTCTAGTTGCAGCTTCCAATGAATGTAATTCTTCAATACATATAAGAAAAAGCATTATGTGGTTTTCTCTCGCTTTGGGTTTCCACGTAAAACACTAGTGTATTATGTATGTGTATGATTGTTCACTTGTTCATTGCTCATTATTGGATGATAATTCTACATTTATATAACACTTGGATTATTTGGTTCAAAAATGATTATAATTTCTCTATTACTGATTCACCCCCCCCCTCAGTAATCCAACAAATTCTCCAATCTTCCAAGGCAGAGGAATAAATTATTTTTTCCTTTTTTCATAGAAAAAGTGCATCCGGAAATTGTATTCCCTCGCTACCTCTGTGATGAATAATTTATCATACACATAATATGGAAGAAAGGAAGGATTTTCTTTTGAACAAAATATTTTTATAATACTATGATTTTCCATTTTCTCTATCATTCCTTTCTTCTCTAGAAATTTGCCAGCTTCAATAGATACCCTAGAGGTGATTTCGTCGAATAAATGTTTTTTGAAAATTGAAACTAAGTCATTATAAACTTCATAGAAAAATAAAGGGGTTTTATGCCTACATAACGCCTGATACCAAAAGGTAACAGGGTCCGCTTCACATTTTACCCTCTTGTTGTTAGTCAAATTTGGGAATTGGTAACAGTGTGTGATAGAAAATATCAAATATGAAGCCATGAACAATTTCCTATCCTTTTTTAATGCGACAATTGGGAAAAAAATTAGATGGAAATGATCTTACCCGAGTAAAAAATAGCTTTATTTTGGATTGTAAAATACAAAATGTATAGAATCATCCAAGATATGGAAGCAATATTCCCCTGGCCTATTATTTTGGTGAATAACCATGTGATTTATCGATAAGGGTTCTTCAAAGAGTCAACCTGAATTCTGGTTATTCCCACTGGTATGAATGCAAGATTTTCCAAGCACTTCGACAAGAGGTCGAGCCCATTATTATGTTTCTTCAAGAAGTCCCTGCAATATTCACCTTTGAAGGTGAGAGTGGGCTCTGGAAGCTTTAACATTTTACAGAAAACTTGAGGCAACAAAGAAATTGGTGAATGTCCCTGGAGTTGTATAGCCCTTTTATTTAATATGTATTTGTCAACACACCATGCAACAATTTATTTATAGTCAAAAACCTATGGAACACAACCAGCAAGAGAAATCTCGGATGTCCAAATCATATTCTCATTTCTTTGAGCAAGAGGAGGGGAGGAATAATACCAATATGCTCTCTACCACTGGAAATTTTGATCTTCGTAGCCAAAAATATTCAAAGTACCACCACATAAATATTGTCTAGTTGATGCTGCCATTAAGTTGATAAAATTGTTTCTTTGGCTTAATGATATTTACAAATGATCCTTTTCTAGAGATAATTATAATTTAATCCCCTCGCAAATGAGGATTAAATGAATATTTCTCGATATTCTCACCATTAATAACGACCTTTTTGAATTCTACAAAATAGTTGTTAGAATTTAAATAACACTTATTTCACATTGGGAAAAGCAATGTAATGGCAGGGATGGAGATGAGAGAAGTTCAATATGAAATTTTCATGGACCCACCAACCCACGATTGGATAAGCTATCCAAATAAACTTAGTATAGAAGGTGGTCAAGCGGACTTGAAAATATCAATAGAATGGGACATTCGGGCACCCAGCATCTGTGAAGAGAATAAAAGTTAAGTGATTGTCAAAATGTAGAACGTGGAAGTTGAAGTGCAATGTGAAGGCGGTGGAAAAGGGAAGGAAAATATTTGAATCTGCATACTCATGAATTGAAGAAAAGTCTAAGTGTTGAGCCAAACTTATGCATAGGTGAATGATAAATAATACAAGTGAAAAAATCTGTAGGTCTGAAGGTCCGCGAACGTTAAAATGGCTAAGTATAGTAACCAAGAAAGGGAAAACGAATGGATAAATAGGGAGTGGGAAAAGAGGAAAATATAGAAGGGGGAAAGAAAGGTTGTAAAGAGGTGGGAAAATAGAAAAAGGGAAGGGAAAATGAAAAACACGAAAGGGTTTCAACAACTGGCTCCAACTATGGGTTGATAACCCCCTGTGGGTTGTCAAGAATCCAGAATCTTCATGAACAAATTTTTTTATCCTTTGGGCTATAGAGTAGAATAGTAAGGATGTACAAAATAAATGAAAACTACGTACAAGGAGAAGAGAAAATTTTAGGCAAAAAAGATTTTCAAGTGTCACCCATTAACATGCAACATTAACATTCTCCCCTTCATGTCTTTGAGCATATATGAATTGAAACCCAGGATCTTTTCAACATGTACGGCCCGATCTAGAGTGCTTCAAAATTTGTGT
Source organism: Picea engelmannii (assembly GCA_009831015.1). Taxonomy (NCBI): domain Eukaryota; kingdom Viridiplantae; phylum Streptophyta; class Pinopsida; order Pinales; family Pinaceae; genus Picea; species Picea engelmannii. The sequence continues at coordinate 409,320 of ML787844.1, read as the reverse complement.
GCATTGATAGTTTTTCCTTAGATTTGTTCCTGAGTAACACCAGTTTGACTTTTTGAAAATTCTTTATTGTTGCGCTCTGATCAAAATATTTTTTGACACTCTACTTCCTCTTATATGTTTTATGCAAAGCTTCACTCTGTTCTTCTTCCAATTTTAATAATTTATTTAATCTATTTTGCATAGAAGTAGTATCTTCTGCATCTTTTGTAATAACTACATAGTTAAAGGCATTTAGTTTGAGTCTGATTGGAATTTTTGCATCCTTCCCATAAACCAACATATATAGAGAAATCTCAGTATTGTCTTTCAAGGTCATTATCCTTGCCCATAGAATGTTCGTCAATTTCAAATGCCAATTTGTTTTAGTCTGATCAATAGTTTTCTTCAAAATATGAATGAGTGTCTTATTGGTAGATTCAGCAAGACCATTCCCTTGTGCATAATAGTTTTTTTATTTCCCCATGATGATGCCATATTCTCCACAAAATTATGTAAATTTTGACCCAATGAAAATTGAACCGTTATAAAAAATGAACTTTTTTGGAACACCAAATCTTGACAATATATTATCTTTAAGGAACTTAACCAATTCTTTAGAGTCATCCCTTTTTAATGCTACCTCTTCTTGCCACTTTGTGAAATAATCTGTACTAGTGAGGATGTATATATTCCCTTTACTTGATTTTGGATTTATTGGTTCGATGACGTACATTCCCCATTGGGAGAATGGTTTTTCTACATATATGGGTTGTAATGGAATTGCATATTTTTTCATCTTCTCTGAAAATTGTTGACAAGAGATGCATTTTCTCACCATAGCATATGATTCTTTAAAAATAGATGGCCAATCAAACCCCACTCTTATTATTTTATGTGTTGTAGAAGTGGGTGCAAAATGTCCACCACATACACCTCCATGAAATTCCTGCATTAATTCTTGAGCTCTCTTCTCATCAATACACCTCAACAACATACCATCATAATTCCTTATGAATAAGAAATCAACAATCAATACATACTGATTTGAATTCATTTTCAATGCTCTTATTTCCTATGGAGTCATGGTGACAAGGAATTTTCAAGATTTTAAATAACATAAAATATATTTATACCATTCAGGACCCAATATAGGTTTTCCAATTGAAATTGAAACTACTCCATTCAAAGCATCATTGTTCAAAATTAGCTTACACAACCCTTTCCCTTTTATTGCTTTTAAAGGCTTAATTTCAATTTCATACCTTTGAATCTTCGCCAACCAATTTTCCCATTTCCCTTCTCTCAATTTCTTATTTAAAAGCATATTAATAGGAGAAAATGGAACATATGCAATGACATGAGAATTTAATATGTAAGTTCGAAAGTGTGCTACTTCCTTTATAAGAGATAGGGTTTGTTTCTCCAATTCCAAATATCTTAATTTGTAATCATGAAGGGTCTTTCTCATGAAACTAATTGGTATTTATTCACCCTTGGAATTTCTTTGAGTAAGAATGGATGCCACAACAGTTTCTGTTGCAAATGAATAAATGATGAAGTCTCTTTGGAATTTTGGACTAATGAGTATTGGGGTTGTAGTGATTTCCTTTTTGATGTTATTAAAATCTTCTTATGTATATGAGGTCCATCCGAACCTTTTATTCTTTTTCAACAAAGAATTGATCGGCTTCACAATAATTGCATAATCAGGGGAAAATCTTCGTACAAAGTTGGTTTTGCCAAAAAATGATTGGAATCCTTTCTTGGAGTATGGAGGGTTGAGTTAATTTATAGATTTAACCCTCTCTGGTTCAATATAGATTCATTCTTTTCACACAATATGACCCAACAATTTAGATTCACTCACAGTGAACAAGCATTTCTTTGGATTCAAAGAAACTCCATATAATATACATATTTCAAAGACTTTCCTCGGATGATGAATATGCTCATTTCTTGTCTTTGAATGGAATGTCAAATAATCTTGGTATGCCACTATAAATTTTCCTATCAAACCCTAAAATGCATGATCCATATCCCTCTGGAACGTAGCTCCAACATTCTTTAAACCAAAGGGCATCCTAGCATATGAATATGTCTCCCAAGGCATTATGAAGGCTATCTTCGCTATGTCTTCCTCTACAACCAAGTCTTGATTATACCCGAAAAAACCATCTAACATGGACATTCAAGCTGATCCAGTGACTTGTTGGAGGAGAAATTCCATTTTATCCAAAGGATAATTATCCTTTACACTTGATTTATTAAGATCCATAAAATCTACACACATCCGAATCTCCCCAGTCTTCTTTCTCACAACCACCAAATTTGAAAGTCAATCAGAATGTTTGATGGGATATATTATTCCATCTTTCTTAAACTTTTCCAACTCAAACTTCACCAGTTCCTTCAACTTAGGGTTCATCATCCTTATCTTCTGCTTGACAGGATTTGCTCCTTCTCTTAATGGGATGATGTGTTGAAATATTTTTTTATCATATCCCTTTAAATCATTATAACTCCATGAAAAAATATCTATATATTCTCTAAATATTGCGACATATTGATCAAATTCTTCAACTATGCAATCAATTCCCAAGTTAATATACTGTGGGGAACTATCAGTCCCAATATTGACTTTTCTCGTTTCTTGAACTTTTTCAGGCCAATACTTATTCTAGGATACTTTTAGCATGGTCATCTCTTGTAAAAATAGATTTGGACTGAACACAATTCTTCAAAACATCAGTAATGTCATTATCCTCATCTTCATTATCGTTGACTAAAAATATTTCTAGGTCTTCATCATTCTCAAATACTTGCAAATACTCTTGATTGTCAGGTACAAAAGATTGAAATACTCTTTTTACCTAAAAATATGTTTCACTTTGGACATCATATGTGTTCAACAGTGAAGCCTCCAATGCTAATGAATCTTCCTTATGATTCTTATCCCTTGGAATGAAGGAAATATTAAAAGAACAAAAGGATTCCATCAATTCGCTTACTCTTTTGTAGTATAATTTAAGTCTTTCTTTCTTAATCTTATATTTTTGAGTGACTTGATTTATTAGCAACTTAGATTCACCAGTCACAATAAAATGTTCTATATTCATTTATTGTGCAAGGGTCATTCCTTTCTTTAAATCCTCATATTCCACCTCATTATTTGTGCATGCAAATTAAAGTCTAATAGCATGTGGGTGCACAATGTTTTCTAGGATTTTAAGGAAAATTCCAACTCCACTTTGTTAGCACTAGAAGTCACCTCTGGATTGCGGTGAAGGTAATCCTAGTACCCATAAGTTTTATGTCACAACGAATAAATGTAAAGGGGGTCTAATGGATGCAGACTCAAGATAATATCGCTTTAACTTGGAAAATTGGGTTGGTATGCACAGCCAGATGAGGTCTTGATCTAACTTTAGTCAGTAAGTTGTATTAAGGGTGAGTAGGATGAAGAACTTGAGGAGAAAATGTAGAGGTCTACTATGGAAATCTGGTGTTCCAGCAACCTAAGGAGGAAAAAGTCAAAAGAAAATATCCTCTTGGTTCAGAGTTTCAGGGAACTAAATGAAATTATCACTAAACTGAAATCAAACATACATCACAATTCAATAACAACAAATCGAATGGATCATCCATGCCCGAGTCATTTAGTGTTGGAGGGAAAATAAAACAACAAGGGACTGATAAAAACTGGTCGTGATGTCCCTGTGATCAAACCTACATCACAAAAACATAACTACCCTCGACTGGATCATCCATGCCCGAGTGTTTTAACACAACTGTTACAGAGAGATGGAAGGAAACTGACTTACATTAAACAAGAATTCTCAAATATAGATACATAATGAGAAAACCAGAATCTTCATTAAAACTTTACAAATCGGGAGCGTAGCTCAACCATCGACACTAACAAAATGGAAAAACTACCTACATATACTTAGAACTGGCTCCAACTGCCTGACTTGTCATGCGTTCAACTCTTCCGTTGAGGAGATTCTCTATCAGGCTGCGCATGTAGACGTTGTTCATACTACCCATGCAGTCCCTTGGCAGACACGATCTCTATTGGTCTGGACTAACAATTTGCCTCTGCGTTTGTCCTTTTCAGGCGTTCTATTTAAGGAAGGAGATGATGTCTCACCCACCTTCCACGCTTTCATTAATTGTTTCATTGGGATCTGAGTGGGCAGAGTCAACGCCTACAACTGGAATACGTGGCACCCTTTCCTTCATCGTTTGTGCTATGTTGGATGTTAGCCTGGAAGACTGGCAGGCGGTCAAAGGATGCTGACGAGGAGGAGTTGGCGAGATGATTGGTGCGGGCTCAGTAGGCTACAGCAAAAACTCGACGGCCAGGTGGAAAGACATGATAGTAGAGATGGGACCGGGAAAGCGCGGGCACCGACGTGCAAGATTTGAGGTGGGAAGGTGTAGCGGTGATGTGGCGAGGAGAGGGGATGCGGTGGTAGAGGGAAAGTGGGGACAACCATATAGGTGGAGATGACATGGGAGACATATGGTGGAAGGCAAGAGGCGGAAGCAGAAAAGGGAAACGACATAAACATGAGTGGAAAACACATGGCAGGAGGTAAGAGGGTGAGGCACAGAGGTGGGACAGTGAGTGGAGGACAGGTGTGTGGTAGCGAAAGTTGGATGGGGAGCGGGAGATGTGACAGTGAAAGGAGAGAGATGGAGTGGGGAAGTGTCAGTGGGAGACGTGGGCAGTAAACGGAGGTAGTAAGTGGTCTAATCGGAGGGGGGGTAGGCAGTTAGTGGTTTAGTGTGGGGGGGGTCCACGTTAGCGAGGAGGCACAACGTTAGTGGTGGGGTTGCACTCCAAACCCACCAACTCGGACCCCCCCCTTAAATGTATAAGGTCAGGGGGGTCTGATATGGATCATGTGCAGTAAATCTGAGTGCCCATATCCCAACTGCTCAGATCTACGCGCCCCTTAACATAACGCACCTGGGCACCATAAACTTAGGATAAGTGGGTTTTATGGGTTTTTTGCTCGCTTCTTGTCATTTTTTCACCATGGTGTCCATTCTTAAGAAAAGAAAAACACCCCCTACAAACCTATGTGATAACATTTGTCTCCATGGGGGATGGCCTGCTCCCTGTGAGATGCCAAGAACTCGCAGCTTCAGTTGCCTTACTGTTGGGTTGTGGAGTCGGTCGATAAAACATAAATAAAAGTGGTATTTACAATGACATGGAGGAACCATGAATGTCTCAAACAAAGCAATTTTTAATAAAATTCCCATTAACAAGGCCACCAAAAATTTCATCCCCCTCCAAATTCTGCAACCTGTAAGTGTTGTTTGGAAATATCTCAGAAATGTTGAAGGGTCCAATCCAGAGGGCTTCAAATTTACCATGCTTGCCCTTGTCCTGTTTGGGTGCATCCCATTTGAGTACTAGATCTCCCATATGGAAATCCTTTTTACTGCTCTTCCTGTCAAAGGCCTACTTGATCTTATGTTGATGGTCATGTTCCTTGTCCAGCATCTGCTCTCTAGTATGTTGCACTTATACCAGTTGATGTATTCTTCTGATCATATCATCAGGCTCCCCTTGGTAGTCTTGGAAGAATATTTCCACTGGCAAGGTGAGTTGAGAAGGAAATATGGCCTCAACTCCATATATGAGCTGAAAAGGAGAGACACCAAGAGACCTCTTTGTTGTCACTTTGTCAGCCCACAGAGAAAATTTGAGATTTGAATCCCATGCTTTCTTGTTGTACTCTAACAGTCTTTTGATAATCTTTATAAGGATTTTGTTAGAGGACTATGCTAGTCCATTGCCTTGGGGATAGTAGGGGTTGGAGTGGATCAATGAAATTATGAACTGCTCACATAATTTGACCAATGGCTCGACCTTGAATGCAGCGTTGTCAGTGATGATTATGTTTGGACAACCAAACCTTTCCATAATATATTCAAGGAAACCAATGACTACTTTGTGAGAAGCATTCCTTGTGGGAATAGCATCTATCCATTTGGTGAAATAATTTTTTGCAGTTAAGATCCACCTGTGGTGACTACTTCAAGCAGGGTGAATTTCCCCAATGAATTCCAATCCCCACTACTGAAAGGGGCCTGAATCTACCACGGGATTCAATGGCAAAGAATTGAGTTGTTTCTTCCCAGAGAACTTTTGACATTTAATACAAGCCTTGGTATTTGCACAGACATTAGTGAATAGAGTATGCTAGAAGTATCCAGCCTTGAGAATCTTATATGTTGTGGTCCTCCAAAAGTGATGTCCCCCACATAGGCTCTCGTGAAAATCAAACATAATCCTTTGGGCCTCTTGTGGGTCTAAACATCTCAGGAGTACTCCTAGAGGGTCTTTCCAATACAAGACCTAGTCAATAAGGCAATATCTAATTTCTTTGAGATTTAAGGCTCTAGCCTTGATTTTCCCCATTCCATCAGGAGGTCTTAACTCTTGCATAAAAAATATAATCTCTTTGTACCAGGTGCATTATGCCAATGGAGGTTTGACTGGTGGGCCTATATGAGACAAATCAGCTTGTTGATTTTATGAACAGGTGCCGATGAAGTTGACCTCCAAATCTTTGCAATTAGATTCATCCAATAGCTCTGTTAAATCGTGGCCTTTAACTAGTTTGGTAGGCTTTATTTCCAGATCAAATTCAAGGATTTTGGCAATCCACTTGCTCCTTCTTCCATCTATGTCAGGTTGAATGAGAATGTCCTTCACAAAGGCAGAAGGAACATATGCAATGATCTTTGAATGCAGGACATAGACTCTGAAATATTTGAGATCTCTCACCAAGGCATAGGCCTAATTCTCCATGATGTCATATTTTATCTCAGCGTCCCTTAGTGCTCTGCTGAAAAAGGAAATAGGTTTCTCCAGCCCTTCAGCATTTTTCTGCAATAAGACAACTTCTACTGTATCAAAAGAAGCAAAGGAAAAAATGAGAAAATCTTTGGAATAATCAGGATTGATCAGCACAGGTGCCTCATTCAATGCCTTCTTGATTTGGTTGAAGGATTCTCTGGACTCAGCAGTCCATTGTACTTCATTCCCCTTCCTAAGCATGGCTATAATTTACTTTACCAGTTCAACAAAATTTGAATCAAACCTTATCAGGAAATTAATTTTGCCCAGGAAGGACTGAACTTCCTTCTTGGATCTAGGAAGTAACAATGTTTGAATAGTTTCTACCCTTCTTGAATCAATTCTGACTCCCTCAGTTGATACTATATGCCCCAACAATTTTCCCTCTTGCATGGAAAACAATGACTTTTTGGGATTAAGGGAGAGACCGCACCTTCTACATTTCAAGAATACCTTTCTCAGGTGTTGACAATGTTCTTTATCAAACCTAGAGAAAATTGTAATGTCATATAAATATATGACAACAAATTTATCCTTTTCTCCAATGAAGGCGATGTCCATGGCTTGTTGGAAGGTTTCTCCTGCATTCATCATTCCAAAGGGAATTTTGGCATACATGAATGTGCCCCAAGGAGTGGTGAAGGTTGTATTTTCTCTGTCTTTAGGAAGGACATAGATCTAATTATAGACAGAGAATCCATCAATCATGGACATCCTGGATGCCCCTGTCACCCTCTGCAATATGTGTTCCATATTTGGCAAAGGCTAATTGTCCTTCTTAGAGATTATGTTCAGGTTCCTGAAATTGACACACATTCTGATTTCCCCATTCTTCTTTCTTACTGGGACCAGGTTGGCCACCCATTCAGAATATATCAAAGGGACAATGATCTGGGTGTCCGAGAGATTTTTTACCTCCCTTTCCATAATAGGCAGTAGCATAGGATTTATTTGTCTTAATTTCTACCTAAATGGTTTGGCCTCCTCTTTCAATGGGATCTTATGCTCAATGACACTAGTGTCATATGTTTTGAGGTCTTCATAGGTACAAGAAAACACATCAACAAATTCTCTTAATAACTCAGTATACTAGGCCATTTGTTCCCTTGATAGATTGCTTGACAACTTGAAAAATTTTGGATCCTCCTCTGTGCCAATATTGCACTCATCTACCTCAGCATTCTCCTTTGAAATACTAACCTTTACTGCCACATCATTTTTGTCAAATAGTCTTTCCAAAGGAACTAGTCCCTTTGGGATATGATTGTTGGGTAGCTGGACAATATGATGGTTATCAATTGTGTTCAGAAAAGCATCACCATGAGGATGTATTTCAGAATTAGGCTCTTGATCAATGTGTAATGCAGAAAAATCATCAACAGTCTCTAGGAACCTTTTGATTTCAATATCACTCTCAAACACTTTCCAATGCTTGACATTGTCAGGTATAGAGGGTCTATATTTCACTTCTACATCATACTTGAGCTTAGGTGGCAGAGGGACTCTGAAATTACTTATCGAAATAGCCAGAGAATCGGACATGGCATTCTCTTCTCTTGGAACAAATGAGATGTTGAAATCCATTAAAAAACTGTCAATTAGATCCCAGACTTCATTTCTATATGATCTCAGCCTGGGGTGCTTGGCTTGATAAATATTCCTGATTTGATGAACAATTAACTCAGCATCCCCAAACAATGACAACTCTTCAATCCCCATATCTTTTGCAACGCTCAATCCCAAAACAAGAGCTTCATATTCTACCACATTATTGGTAGCTTCAAATTCTAACTTGTAGGACAAAGGTATAATTTCTTGCCCAGGTGAAACAAGGACCACTCCAACACCAACACCTTCTCTAGAAGAGGCTCCATCAAAGAACATTTTCTAGATAGAGGCAATTGGTGAAGAATCTTCGCAAAGATTAAGGGACTGCTTTCTGATTTCAAGAGGGGGTTCAGGGGCATCAATGAGATGCAACAAGATGGATCCCATATCAATATCAAGTGAAAAAATAGGATGGTTGGTGGGGTCTACTTCATCATTAATAATATAGGACAACTAATCTTCTCTGTACAGTCTTCTATTCTCCCCCCCAAACAAAGGAATGGTATCATATGTGAGGTTCATCTGCAAGTTCCCCCAAGTCTCTTTATCCAAGATCTTGACAATAGCATTCCAAACTTGGGGGGAACATCAGCTACCACAATATCCATTACTACACTTTTCATGGGCAGCTGAAACAAGGTCACAACCAGATCCTTGATGACACCAAGACACTGTACCTTCCTTGAATCAAAAGAATACAAATCATGATAAGCTTTTGTGATTTCTAATCCAAGATCGCCAATGACATTTTTGGGCATGATATTATGATATGCCCTTGAGTCCATCAAACAATTATGCATCACCTTGTCATGTATGTTCAGTGAGGTGTAGAAGGGAGAGGATGAATCATATTTGTCTTCTATCAAGGGACCTAGAATGACTGCTGGTTTTTCATCTTGAAGGTTTACTGATTCTGTGGAATAAGATGAAGGCTCGGGCTGCAACAGTTTAGAGAGGGACCTTCTAAAATCCTCATGCTTGACTAGCTCTGAAAGGAGTACAGGGATCCTAATCTTATGAATTTCATGCTCAAAGTTAAAAGAGGGGGGGGCTTTAGAATTTCTCTCACTTTTGGGACAGGATCTTTGGCTAATGGTGGGGGGATCTTTGTTTTCTTCTCCTTGTTGTTCTTTGTTGCGTCTTTGGCATGATTATATTCTCTAGGAAGATGATCAAGGATGTTGGATTTTCCATCTTTCTTATTAGACCTGAGGTTATATTTATTTGGACTACTATTGGTCTTGTCCCATTTACTCAACTCATTTATTTGGCTATCCATGAGGGACTCCTCATATGTAGATTGGGTCAAATGGGGGAATGGGGAGGTGTCTCCAAGACAATGGATTTCAGGATCAAGCTCTTCTTCCTCACCTTCTTCATCAGCGACGAGATTATTTTGGAGAGGGGTTTGGATTTTCTGATCATCCCTATCTCTACTTCTAGGATCTCTTGGAAGTATCTGAGGGGTATTGTTTGGTCTTCTAAAGTTTCCTATGTTTTCAACATTTTGGGCACTCTTATAACTCCTATTCCCTTCAAACTTCATCTTCTCCATCTCTGCAGAAAGAGATTTTACCATCTTGGTAAATTCATCTACTTGAGGATGGGAGGTTGAGGAACCGGAGGTTGAACCTTCATATCTCCCCCTTCCTTTGTCTCTATCAGTTGTATTTCTAAGTCTGTCAACTTCCAACACATTGGAATCTACTTCCAAGGTTGCATATTTCATATGAGCCAAGGAAGTAGCTCTTATTTCTCTTAACAGGAGGCAGAAATCAGGGTCAAAAGCACTAGCATAAGTAATTTTAGCAGAGGCTTCTATAGGATTTATCTCAGCATGGATGTTATTGTACATTTTGTTGAATCTTTTGGAGAAATCAAAGACATATTCTCCCTCTTTTCTCTTTAGGGACCCAAATTTTGTGATATAATACATGAAGTCTTTTTTATCCCCCCATTGTCTCAAGAAGACATCATCTAAATCCTCAATCCCAGCAATGGATCTAGGGGTCAATCCTCTAAACCATTTCCTAGCTTCACCATGAAGATTCTAGACAAAACTCTCATCCACACATCCTCATTTTCAATATTCAAATTGTCTGCATAACTGTAGAAGGCAGCAAGGTTCTCTTCGGCAGTTATGTATTCTTCTCCAGTGAACTTGGGCATGTATTTCAGGTAATCTCCAACATGGAGAGGATTCATTGGCTGAGGTAACACCAGAGGGGAATATCTTGCATCCAGTATGGAATCCATTATGTTCCTAGGGGCATTAGCACCTACCATAGGGATGATAGCTGGAGGAGAACCGGGAGGAGATGTAGCTCGAACATGGGAGATTGAGGGTGTGTTCCTGGGAATAAAGGGAAACAGTAGAGGATCTAAGGAAAAAGCTGCAGGGCTTGAGGGAACAGAGGTTTCCCTTTATGCAAAATCAACAACTCTAACAGGAGGAGGAGTGGTGAAACTGGGAGAGAAGAAATCAATAGGAAAACTCCCAAAATTTAAACTTCTAGAAACTCCAGCAGATGGTGTAATAGGAAAATGAGAAACAGCTACTGGAGTTGCTATAGGAAGATGGTAAAAATCATCAGAAATACCTGGTTCAGCAGTTGAAGTACCTTCATGAAGGGTCTTTCTCCTTCTGATAATTTTCTTTGGGTCAGCTTCAAGTGTTCCTAAAGGAAACTGTGGAGTATACCTAGTGTGTCTGCCTCTGGAAGCCATAGCTGAAACAGTGGAGTCATAACAGTGGAGTTGTCAGGTGCACATTTGCAATCTTCAATGTACTAAGTTTTTATGCACCTTCAGAACCAGTAAGATTTGTCATTCAATCCCGAGGAAAATATTCAATTCATCCCCAGCAGCGGCGCCATAAATGTTAGCACTAGAAGTCACCTCTGGATTGAGGTAAAGGTAATCCCAGAACCCATCCATTTTATGTCACAATGAATAAATTTAAAGGGGGTCTAATGGAAGCAGACTCGGGATAATATCACTTTAACTCAGAAAACTAGGCTGGTATGCATAAGAAAATGAGGTCTTGATATAACTTCAGTCATTAATTTGTAGTAAGGGTGAGTAGGATGAATAAATTGAGGAGAAAATGTAGAGGTATGTTATGGACATCCGGTCTTCCAACATCCTAAGGAGGAAAAAATCAGAAGACAAGATCCTCTTGGTTCAGAGTTTCAGGGAACTAAATGAAATTATCACTGAACTAAAATCAAACATACATCACAATTCAATAACAACAACTCGACTAGATCATCCATGCCTGATTCATTTAGTGTTGGAGGGAAAAGACAACAACAAGGGACTGATTAAAACTAGTTGCAATGTCCCTGTGATCAAACCTACATCAAAAAAACATAACTACCCTCGACTGGATCATCCATGCCTAAGTGTTTTAACACAGTTGTTATAGAGAGACGGAAGGAAACTGACTTACATTAAACAAGAAGTCTCAAATATAGATACATAACCAGAAAACCAGAGTCTTCATTAAAACTTTACAAATCGGGAGCGTAGCTCAACCATCGACACTAACAAAATGGAAAAACTGCCTACATATACTTAGAATTGGCTCCAACTGCCTAAGGCAATCTTGTCATGCTTTCAATGCTTCGCGTTGAGGATCTTCTTTGTCAGGCTGCGCATGCAAACATTGGTTAGAGTGCCCATGTAGTCTCCTGGCAGACGCGATCTCTGTTGGTCTAGACTGACAGTCTGCCTCTGGGTTTGTCCTTTTCAGGCCTTCTATTTAAGGAAGGAGACGATGTCTCACCCACCTTCCATGCTTTCATTAACTGCTTCATCGAGATCTGAGTGGGAAGAGTCAATGCCTGCAACTGGAAGACGTGGCGACCTTTCCTTCACCTTCTGTTCTCTATTGGATGTTAGCCTGGAAGACTGGCAGGTGGATGAAGGATGCTGACGAGGAGGAGCTGGCGAGATGATTGGTGTGGGCTCAGCAGGATACAAAAAAAACTCGGCATCCATGCGGAAAGACGTGGTAGCGAAGATGGGACCGGGAGAGCACGGGCACCAGCATGCGAGAGCTAAGGTGGGAAGGTGTAGGGGTGGTGTGGCAAGGAGAGGGGATGTGGTGGTAGAGGGAAAGTGGGGACAACCATATAGGTGGAGGTGACATAGGAGACAGATGGCGGAAGGCAAGAGGCAGAAGCAGAAAAGGGAAATGACATAAACATGAGTGGAAAACACATGGAAGGAGGTAAGAGGGTGAGGCACGGAGGTGGGACAGTGACTGGAGGACAAGTGTGCGGTAGCGAAAGGTGGAGGGGGAAAGGGAGATGCGATAGGTAGAGGAGAGAGACGGAGTGGGGAACAGGTGTCAGCGGGAGACGTGGGCGGTAAGAGGAGGAAATAAGTGGTCTACTCGGAGAGGGGGGTAGGTGGTTAGTGGTTTAGTGCAGGGGGGGTCCGAGTTAGCGAGGAGGCTCCACGTTAGTGGGGGGCCCGTGCTCGAAAACCACCAACTCAGACCCGCCCCACCATTAAAGGTAGAAGGTCGGGGAGGGTCCGATATGGATCCTACGCCATAGATCTGAGCACATAGATCCCAGCCGCTCAGATCTACGCACCCCTTAATATAATGCACTCGAGCTCCATAAAATTAGGATAAGTGGTTTTTATGGGTGTTTTGCCCGCTTCTTGTCATTTTTTCGCCATGGTGTCCATTCCTAAGGAAAGAAAAACACCCCCTACAAACCTATGTGATAACACACTCCATGAGCTTGAGCAAGCTCCATCAAATGACATCCTCTAGTAACCCGCAAAATGATTGTCCTCCATTTCAATATCCTCAATCTTCACTAATGCAGAGGTAATTGAGCTGCAACACACACACAATTACAACACACACCCTGCTACAGAATGTACAGTGGAAAAACAAAATATAAATACTTTTTCCAAATAATGAGGAATCCAATGGAAACTAAAACACTTGAAAACCCACGAATTTCAATACCATTCGTTTATTAATTCAATGCATAGAACATATTTCTAGATTACATCCAGCCTGAGCTAAAAAGACCGCCTTGAATTCCTACTTGCGTGGCTGAAAACCACTACAAAATCGTCCATAAGGTAATGGTTTGCATGTATGGGTTGAGATTATGTTTCTCCCTTCCTGCGTGCTCACCCAAACTATAATCTTTCTCTTCAATCCACCCTCTACAATTCCCTTGCTCCATGCTTCACCAACCCCTTCAAAATCACGCTCAAATTATTTTTAAAACTCCTCCTTGGCTCTGAAATGATTTTCCTTCCAACTAAGAACGATTTGTTACTCAACCGTCTCTTTGTCTTCCAGATTGCTTCAATTTCCTTTTGGCCTCGGGTCACATTTTTTTCTTTAGCCACGAGTTATTTGGCTTTGTCTAATGGTAGCTGCAACTCATCATGAAAGCATACCAGTGTGGAAAAATCAAATGTGTACGGCCACAATGTTTCAAATAAATAAATATCGTGATAGTTGTAAAATTTCATTATGTGTGTGTGTTTCAGCATGTGTTTCATCATGACACTTGTAAAATTTCTCTATAAGTGGAAGTTTCAACATGAGTTTCATCACGTGTTTTAGAACTAGTTTCAGCACGAGTTTCAGCATAGCAAGAGTAGCTGTGGGATTAGTCGGTAGTTTGAATTTACAACAAAGTGACTAAATAAAATGGGCCACTAACAAAGTCTTTATTCGACTTATTTCATATTTGCAGAATGGAAATATTTTTGGGTGATGCAGATTTCCCGAGCCCAAGGATGCTCCTGCATAATGCTCCATATCCAAAATGAAATAATTTCCAATACCAACATCTATATAATCTTCCATAAGCTCGTTATCTTTCTTTTTAAAAGAAAATGGTCTCCTAGGTTCACGAGGAACCTTGATCATTGCTCCATCTTTATCTGACAATATCATGTATCTTCCATCATTCATTATATAGTCTGGGATCATGGACTACCAATATCTTCCAAGGACAAATCCATATGCATGAGGAATATCCACCACCACAATATTGAAAATTGTACTAATATGAGGAGCAACAATAATCTAGGCATATAAATATTTAATTTCTCCATAAGTTGGCACCTTCCTAGAATCAATCGCATAAATGATTTCACCTATCTCATAGTATCTAGTGCAACTCATACCCAGTGCCTCCATTACTGCCAAGGGCATGATATTATTTGTCACGCTAGTATCAGATAAAAAATTATGGAGTGCAACATCATGGTTTTCTATTGAAATATAGAAGGGTGGGAGTTTGCCTCTCAACTTGATTGTTGATGTACTTTGAATTTGTTTTGAGCTTGCTACAACTACTTCAATTCTTCTAGCTGGCTCATTTAACAACCTCAAAATATTTTTCCTTTGTTGGGGAATCTTCACCACTTCTGTGAAAGGAAGAGTAATCCTCAACTTACTCAGATCTTCAACCACATTATATTTCATCTGTGGGGGGGGTTGATATTTGATGTTGTTTCTTAGCTCCAGTGTTTCTTGTCACATTTTTATTATTATCTTTCTCATTCTCCTTTTCTTTATCTTTTTCTTTGACTTTCTCTTTGTCTTTTTCAGATTTATCTTTACTTTTGGACTTATTTAAAAATGCTTGTGTCTGGGCAATGTTTTCTTGCAAGTCAGGGTCATATTTTCCTTCTTCAAATATGCACATGGATGTCTCGCATCCATCTGTTTGTACAGGTTCAAAAATTTCCTCCGGTAAATAATCATTTTCTTGTTTAGTCATTTGTTCAATATATGGTTCATCAAGAACTGTTGCATTTGGAGTTGGTTGTCTGGGAACCCTTTGTATTTGATTATCATCATTATCAAACCTCACTCTCTGCTCTTGAGGAGGGTTTCTTATTTGTTCTAGGACCGACATCATTGGATTTGGTATGTAATTATTGTTCCTTCTCAATCTAGTTATTTCATTTTGCATCTGTCTAATTGTTTTATTCATCTGTGCAGTTTTAATTATTTTCTTATTCACTTTGGCTGCCACAGGGTCTGTTTTCGCATTCGATATAGTTCCCTTGAAAAATCCTCCACCAGTGATCTAGTTTTGACTTAGTTGCATCCTTTTCTCTTCGTTCCTTTTTGAACTAGAAGCTCCTTGATCATCGATATTTAAATTACCCATCTGCCTTTGTGCTTTTTCAAGGATAATATCATGGTCAATGCTTGTTTCAATCATGATTTCTTCCATTTATGTGGATTTAGTCATTGCTTCCTCTAGGGTATCCATTTGGGATGAAATGATAGAAAATTTTACATTTGGTGTCATGGAATTTTTATAACAACCAAGTATCATTAGGCTATTAGGCATTTTATCTTTGGGAATTTTTCTCAGAGTTTTCTTGAAACTGAGATTGAAATCTTGCATTCTCTCATTCTTCTTTAAACAAATATGAGTGAAATTAGTGAGAAGGGTATGATACACGAATAGGGGAGCGAACATAGTTAAGAACATGTTTTCAAGATCATCGAATGAACCAATTGATCTGGTGGGAAACATTGTATATCACTCATAGGATTGGCCCGATAAGGTTTGGAGAAACAACCTTACCATTACATTGTCATATTCCACAAGATGAAAGTCACAAACATCCAGGAACAAATTTACATGTCTTTTAACATCAATTGTTCCATCTACATAAAATTATTTCAAAGTACCTTTAGGAAGGATTGGGATCTCGTGTTGTTTTCCTCACAAGTCAAGAGGAGAATCTCTTGTTCATCTAGGGTTTCTAAACCTTCTCCTTTCTTCACATATTTCCTCCTGTCTTTCCTCATGTGGTTCTTCACGTCTTTCTTCATGTGGTTTTTCATGCCTTTATTCATTTCTTTCTTCCATGTCCAGAAGATTCTCCTTTTCATCAAGAATAAGTTCTTTAGTTTATGAAGTATGTAATTGCTTACTTTTGATTCTAGTGATTGGTCCTTTGTATTTATCCAGCTTCAATTATCTCCTTGTTCTTGTACTCTTAGAGCTCATCTCTCATTTATTCAGTCTTGTCTTTCGTCTCTCCTTTCTCTTCGAAGAATTTCTATTTCTTCTTCTTCTTGAACCAATGTTTGCCAAGACCTTTATAATTCTTCCCTGGTTTTGGTTGTTGTTATTGCAAGATTATATAGCTAATGAAGAAAAAATCATTAATTATTTAATCCAATTTCTAACTAGGGTTGGTTATACTGAGGAAAAGTCATCTAATTTTATGATATGTAACCATATACAAATCTTTCAGTTGCTCCCCAGTAAGGTCACCAAACATTTTGACGCTTGAATCCATCTGGGCCAAAATGGAAACCTCATGAGGATATGAATCCTCCTGCATTTTTATAGAGGTGGTACTCCTCTTTGGATTATGGTATTATTTAATAACTTTAGATCTAGAAATAATATAGGACCTTAATATGGTCCAATCTTTATGCTCAAAGAAAGATAAAAATGTTGAAAGATAAAAGATTTATTTTAAGATAATTCCCGAGAAAGGACCAGAAACCTCACACATCACACATTGCAGAATATAAACTCAATTTCCTCAAATCCATCATAGAGAAAATAAAAAAATTTGATCACGCATAAAAATAAAAGAAGATGGTACAGACACATAATAGAACTTTTATAGAGTAAATACTTGCATAGCTCAAAAGAAGATTATGATGGATCAATTTCAAATATTTTATTCTCAGAGCTCATAGTTATAAAATACGATCAAAACTGATCCCGAATTACTTCTCTTGGGATTTCTCAAAATAATAGAGTATGTTATAATTCTTTGAAATTTAAAAGGCATTTGTCCAAAGGACTAGGATTAGGGCTCCCGCAAACCATAAAAGTAAAAATGTACAAGGAAATAAATTGTAGAAGGAAGAAGGTGGGTGGATATGGAGCAACAATATTATGATTGTATCTCTCTCTCTCTCTCTTCACTTGCTTGTTGTTGTCCTTTTATTCTCCTCGCTGACGGTTTTCGAAACTATCCCAACTGTCGTTTCTTGGCCTTGTTTAGTTAACTTATCAATTGCTCTTTTAAACCATACTTCAATATAATTTTTCATGGGCGCAACATTTATCTCATATCTAATTTTGATACTAAATAATTCTCCTTCTAAATCTCTTAGATCATGAGAAATACCATGAATTGATTCTTCAATGTCTTGATTTTTTATAGAGTTATCAATAAGCCAATTATCAATTTATTCTTCACCATACTCAATTACACTGTTAAATTTTTCAGTCGATAATCCATTCAGTATTTCCACGTGTTCATCAAATTATTACTTTGTCATAAAAATGAATTAAAAATTAATTTGGGATCTTGAACTTCGCCAATGCTACCTGTTAAGTCTATTTCTGTAATCCTTTTGAATAATTCTTCTCTCTTTGTTATGACTTCACTGCAAGTTTGAAAAATATCTCTTAGATTTTTAATCTTTTCTATCCAGTAGGATTTCAACTGTTTAATTCGACTGGGATAAGGAAAATCTTCTTCTCTCCTCTTTTCCTCTGTCATATTGGAAACTTTGATTCCAAATGGTAAGACATCGTTTATATAAAACCTTTTTTTCATTTTTTAATTCAGCTTGAAGATATCCATGGAATGCATGCACTCTCAAACCAAAAGAAACAATATTTTTAGAGACTTCCCAAGCCTCCATTATGAGTGGCATTCTGTTTTTAATATTCCTCTCAACATAATTTCGAACATCCATAAGAAAACTTCATGATCCTTTGAATTTGATACTTGATATAGTTGGCTTTATCATTATTAAATGGATAGAAAAAATGGGAAGAGGCATCATGAAAGTTTCCAATTCTTTGAATTTTTTCTTTACACTGGCATTATCAACTTCCAAACCATTGATATAATCATCGAGCACATCCTTGATTTCCTTGTGAATTTTGGAAATTTGAGATGGTCACATATACTTAAGGTCAACCTCTTAGTGGGATCTTCCTTTCTTATTTCTCTGATCATTTCTTTCCATTATTGACTTTTTAGAATCTTTATCAAAAACAACACTCTGAATAGTAAAGGATTCTTCTTCACTGAAACTTTCATTCGCAACTTTCAATGTAGTGTTTTTTCTGAACAACATGCTCATGTTGTTCTATTCCAGAAAACATATTTTCAATATATGATTCCAATTCCATTTCTTCCAAAGAGAAACTTTGAATATCATTTTCTAAGAGATTGTTCTCATCATCCTGCAATGAAGTTTTTCTCTTCTTTCTTGCAGGAATTTTGTGGGAAATTTCAATTTTTTAGGAGGAAGTGTTCTAATCTCCTCCAGTAGAGCTATTGTTGACATAATTCTTAACTAGGTGGGCCTCTAGAAAATTTCTCCTAGATGTAGTATTTTTCGGAGTGACAACTAGATATTAAGCACTCCTTTCACCAAAATTGTTTCCATTTTTTTTATAATGGTCGTTTTTGCTAAGTAATGTTTCCATATCGGCACTATCATGTGCATGAGTGTTATAGCTATTTATTTATTCTTCTTCACTCAAAATAGATTCAATGAAAGAATTACTAAACCCTATGGATTGCATATGTTCAATAAAGGTTTTGCTTGGGTCAAAACCTTTGATCTTATTAGCATATTTCAAACTGACATTTTCAAAATGACCTGCAAATTCATCAATTTTATTTATATTCCTCAATACAAATTCTCCAATCTTCTAGGGAAGAGAAATAAATTATTATTTTTTTCCTTTTTTCATGGAAAAAGTGCAACCAGAAATTGTATTTCCTTGCTACCTCCGTGATGAATAATTTATCGGACAAATAATATCGAAGAAAGGAAGGATTTTCTTTTGAACAAAATATTCTTATAATACTATGATTTTCCATTTTTCTATCGTTCCTTTCTTCTCTATAAATTTGACAGCTACAATAGATACCCTGGAGGTGCTTTCGCCGAATAAACTTTTTTTGAAAATTGAAACGAAGTCATTATAAAATTCATAGAAAATATAGGGGTTTTATGGCTCCATAACGCCTGATACCAAAAGGTAACAAGGTCCGCTTCACATTTTACCATGTTGTTGATAGTCAAATTTGGGAATTGGTAACAATGTGTGATAGAAAATATCAAATATGAAGCCATGAAGAATTTCCTATCCTTTTTGTAATGTGACAATTGGGAAGAAATTTCGATGGAAATGAGATTACCCCAGTCAAAAATAGATTTCTTTTGGACCGTAAAATACAAAATGTATAGAATCATCCGAGATATGGAAGCAGTATTCTCCTAGCCTGTTATTTTGGTGAAAAACCATGTGATTTCTAAATAAGGGTTCTTCAAAGAGTCAACCTAAATTATGGTTATGTCCACTAGTATGGACGTAGGATTTTCCAAGTACTCTGGAAAGAGGGTGAGCCCATTATTATGTTTCTTCAAGAAGTCCCTGCAATATTCACCTTTGAAGGTGAGAGTGGGCTCTGGCAGCTTTAACATTTTATGGAAAACTTGAGGCAACAAAGAAATTCGGGAATGTCCTTGGAGTTGTACAACCCTTTGATTTGGTATGTATTTGTCAACACACCATGCAACAATTTATTTACAGTTGAAAACCTATGCAACACAACCAGTAAGAGCAATCCCAGATGTCCAAATCATGTTCTCGTTTCTTTCAGCAGGAGTAGGGGAGGAATATGTTGGATTACTGAGAGGGAGGGTGAATCAATAATAATGTAATTATAATCATTTTTCTTCAAATGTTATATCAATGTAGAATTATTATCCAATAATGAGCAGTAAGAAATAAACAATCACACACATACACAGTACACCAGTGTTTTACATGGAAACCCAAATCGAGAGAAAACCATGGAATGATTTTTCTTATATGTCTTGAAGAATTACATTCATTGGAAGCACCAAATTCCTTTGTTTTCCAGCTGCAACTGGAAGGAGGCTCCAACCCTCTATTTTCTCAGGCTACAACCTGAGGGAAGCTCCAACTCCCCAATTCTCTAACTACAACCAGAAGGAGGCTACAACCCCCTATGTTCTCCGAATACAACCGGAAGGTGGCTACAACCACCTATCCTTGCCCCGTCCTGCCACCCTAAAGTAGAAGTAGAATGATGGAACCACTGTCACACTATCACTGTGAGATATACCGTTGTAAACATGTACCAATAAATTTGAACCATGCATCAACCTGTACCTCAACCTGTAATCAACTTGTACCATAAACAAGTGCATCAACCATGCACCAACCTGTACCAAACAACATGTAATCAACATGTACCATAAACAAGTGCATCCAACCATGTACCAAGTATGTACCAATCATGTGTCAACTACTCATCAACTATGACTCATCAATATGTACCAACATCATTAACTATACACCTCATGTATGTGCCAACTCATCAGCTACTTGTCTCAACCATGTAATCAACATGTACCTAAACCAAAATCCATCATCAATTTCATCATCCAAATCTGATTTGTAGCTCTATAATAGACCTAGTGTATATGATCACATTCCTTGCTGAATTCTGGCTTATTCTAGAGAGCGAACTTGTAGAGTGTGCCCCACAAAAAATATTAGTTGAATTGATCTAAAACTATTACAAAACATACTACAGAATGTACCCTAACCAACACATTTGTTCTCACTTAATTTGGATCTATTATGAAGAAGTTATGACATTTTTACCTGAAACACCTGTTTTTGACTAGTTTTAGGACTAGCCACAAACCCTATTGTCCACGGAGTGTAACTCCCAAAATACAACGAACCACAAGAGTAATTGTTTACCATAGATACTCGGGTATGTTTTCTCAGTGGCATAGCAATTTCACAGTCTGAATCATTATAGAAAAAATGTTATAGCGAAGATGGTGAGATGACATGTAAATAACATACCTTAGAAAGCACCATCAAAAGAATTTATCCTTCCTTGCATTTTGGCCTTCTTTTCTTCACCTTCCCTCAGAAATTAGGCTTAGATATCCTTGGTTGCCTCAGACACCTATAGATATTCAATATTCTCAAGCGTGTTTAAAATGAGAGAACCTAGCCTCTTATTTAAACTCTCCAAGTAGCTTCCTTAAAAACATCTTCTAGGTCACTTTGCCCACTTTCCTTATTTTAGGGTTAACCCACTTCTAATTTTTCCATTAAA
>ML787844.1:309924-365015 GCA_009831015.1 Picea engelmannii | reverse complement strand
ATTTGAGTGGTTCTCTGAATGCTTATAAAGCTGGAAGTTTAGATGAATCTTGGTTATGGCATTTGAGATATGGTCATTTACATTTTGGTGGTTTAGATCTATTACAGAAGAAGCAGATGGTAAAGGGGTTGCCCTGTATTCAACAACCTGCAAGCTCTTGTGAGAGATATATACTAGGGAAGCATCACAGAGAGAAATTTGTTTCAGGTGTTTCCTACAGAGAAAAAGCTCCATTGGAAGTTGTCCACACGGATTTGTGTGGACCTATGCAAACACCTTCTTTGAATGGTAGTGTTTATTTTATGACTTTTATTGATGATTTCAATAGGAAGACTTGGTTGTATTTATTGAAGCACAAATCGGAAGCCTTTGAAGTTTTCAAGAGGTTTAAGTCTATGGTTGAGAATGAGAGTGGTCGAAACATTAAGATCCTGAGGTCTGACAGAGGAGGTGAGTATAAACTAAATGAATTCATTGAATTTTGTGTTTTTCATGGAATTAAAAGGCAGTTTACTGCTCGATATACTCCATAGTAGAATGGAGTGGCAGAAAGGAAGAACCGGACCATCATGAATATGGCTCGAAGCATGTTGAAAAAGAAGCATCTTTCAAATGAATATTGGGGAGATGCGGTTGTTTGCTCTGTCTATATATTGAATAGAAATTCGACCAAGACCATGAGGAATCACGTACCTCAGGAAGCCTGGGATGGTAAGCCTTGCGATGTTTCTTATTTCAGAATTTTTGGATGTATAGCATATGCGCATGTACCTGAGGAAATGAGGAGGAAATTGGATGATAGAAGCGAGAGATGTATCTTTGTTGGATACAGTGAAGAGTATAGAGCATATAGACTCTACAATCCCATCACCAAGAAGTATGTAATCAGCAGAGATGTTCAATTTAAAGAAGAGGAAGCCTAGGATGGAAGTATTGATAAATCTATTTCAGAGGGAGTTGTGTTACCCCGTGAAGATGATGATGGAGCTGAGAAGGCTGAAGGAGGTGGATAGTTGGTTCCACATGCACATATGCCTGCAGCGAGAAGTCCTACAAGGGAAGCACTAGATATCATCCCATCTCAATTTAGAACGCCCAGAACTCATGAGCGTGGTGAGCCATCTAGACATGGTGGACATCAAACAGATTCACAGGTAAGTAGTGAATCGAATCCTACTTTAGCTTCATTGAAAAACAGATTTAAATGTCAAAAGACTAGAAGCTTAAGAGAATTATATGATCAGAATGAAGAAGTAGATTAGATTTCAAATTTTTCATTTATGGCATATGATCCTGTAAGTTTTAATGAAGTTGCTAAAGAGGATGTCTGGATAAAAGCAATGGATGAGGAGATTGATTCCATTGAAAGAAATAACACTTGGGATCTTGTCGATTTCCTGAAGGTAAGAACAGTATTGGTGTTAAGTGGGTTTATAAGACTAAGTTGAATGCAAAAGGTGAAGTTGAAAAGTACAAGGCAACACTTGTAGCTCAAGGGTTTAGTCAGCAACCCGGTATTGATTACATTGAAACCTTTGCTCTTGTAGCAAGAATTGACATAGTGAGGATGGTATTAGCTATTGCAGCTTAGAATAAATGGATCATGCATCAGATGGACGTTAAGTCTGTATTCTTGAATGGATGTTTGGAAGAAGAGACTTATGTAAGACAACCTCCAGGTTATGAGATTGATAAGCACGGAGATAAAGTTTATAAGTTAAGGAAAGCTTTATATGGATTGAAGCAGGCATCCAGAGTTTGGTATAGAAGGATTGATGAGTACCTGATTAGTGTTGGATTCGACAAAAGTCCAAGTGAACCAACTCTATATACAAAGGTAAACCAGGAAGGTAAAATTTTGATTGTCTGTCTGTATGTTGATGACTTGATTTTTACTAGAGATCTATCTATAGATGATTTTAAAAATGCCATGAAAACAAAGTTTGAGATGGTTGATTTAGGATTGATGAAATATTTCCTTGGAATTGAAGTGGATCAATCTGATGATGGCATTTTCATTTGTCAAACTAAATATGCAAATGAAGTATTGAAAAGGCTTAGAATGTTGAATTGTAAACCAGCTACAACACCAATGGAAAATTGTACTAAACTTAGCAAATATGATGAGGGATCATATGTTGATCCAAATTTGTATAAAAAATTGGTTGGAAGCTTTATGTATTTAACAGCAACGAGACCTGATATTATGTTTGTTGTAAGTTTAATTTTCAAATTCATGGAGACTCCGAAGAGTACTCATTGGCAAGCGGGAAAGAGGATCCTGAGATACATTGCTGGAACAACTGATTTTGGTATCCGATACACATCAAACTTGAACTTTGAGCTGATTGGATATACTGATAGTGATTTTGCAAGTTCCATTGATGATAGGAAGAACACATATGGTTATGTGTTCAGTCTTGGATCTGGAGCAGTGGCATGGGCATCAAAGAAACAACCCATAGTGACATTATCTTCTATTGAGGCAGAGTATGTTGCAACAACAACAGTTTCATGTCAAGTTGTATGGATGAGAAGAATCTTGAATGAATTATTGCATGAGTAGAATGGTGCAACTCATATTATCAGTGATAATAAATCCGCCATTGCATTGTCAAAGAATCACGTTTTTCACAAGCAGAGTAAGCACATTGATACGAGGTATCATTTCATTCGAGAGCTGATAAATGGTAAAGAAATTTATGTTCAATTCTGCAAGTCTAAAGAATAATTTGCAGACATATTTACAAATCCTTTGGGAAATGAATTGTTAAAATTCATAGAGATAATATTGGGGTCTGTAAGCTGTAATGCTTTGTTAACAACAATCTTGTATTGTATATTTTTTGTTGTTTTGTTTTTTGAAATGATTAAGAGGGAGTATGTTGGATAGTAATCATTTCATCGCCTGAATAACGACGGATCGATGGTCGTCTTGACCCTTCAAGACTCGAGGATTTTGCACTGATTTACTGATTTATCTTAAATTGCTCAAGCGGTGGCTGCCTTAACCTTTAAAGACCACAAGATACTATCGACATCTTTTCTAAGATCGAAGGGGAAAATAATTAGAATATTTTTGTTATTTATACCTGAAACGGATTGTATTTTGATATAGGCATATCTCATTGATGAAAGCACATTGAATAAAAATAAAAAAAAAATTGTCAGGATAGTAATCATTTCACCGCCTGAATAACGGCAGATCGGTGGCTGTCTTGACCCTTCAAGACTCGAGGATTTAGCACTGATTTACTGATTTATCTTAAATTGCTCAAGCGGTGGCCGCCTTAACCTTTGAAGACCACAAGACACTATCGACATCTTTTCTAAGATCAAAGGGGCAATTAATTAGAATATTTTTGTTATTTATACCTGAAACGGATTGTATTTTGACATAGGCATATATCATTGATGAAATCACATTGAATAATAAAAAAAAAAAATTGTCATTCAGGTATGCGCACATTGTTCTTTCCATTGTATTTTGAGAGCATTTTTCTCGTATCATTTTTAGTTAAAGCGTGCGGTGTTCTCTCCATTGTATTTTGAGAGCATTTTTCTCGTATCATTTTTTGTTGAAGCACGCGGTGTTATTTCCATTGTATTTTGAGAACATTTTCTCATATCATTTTTTGTTGGAGCGCGCGGAGTTCAAAAACTCTGAACCCGAAGTGCTGAGCCCACAGGGTGTTCGCTTTTTGCGATTCGAGAATACTTGTTCCGTTTTTGTGTTGGGTGTTTGTAAATGCCAAAAGTCGAACTGTGATTTGCCTCCGTTTTCCCACACCTATGCTAAAATAATCTTACATTTATATGATTCCGTTATATAAAAGTTTTTGATGTACAACACCAAAGCATTTAAGAACGACTTTAAATATTTCATTTTGAATATATGATAAGACACGCATGCCAAACTGGTAGTGAGGGGGTTGGTATACCACAGGGCAGTGTGTACTATTCCTTCCCTTCAGGAGTTGTAATCCCATATTTATCGGGATGGTCCTTGGTGATTATGTTGTGCACAATAAAGTTTCCATTGGTTGCTTCGTTGAAATTAAGTATGATATTGTTAATACTCCCAATGATTATTCGGATGTTTCCATTATATCTAATAGGAGTAGGTTAACTTGGGAGAAATATTCTCTCTCGATTGTCTTTTTGGGCAGGTTTTTTTGGCGGTGTTGTTTTAAATTTTTGGCCAATCTAAAATTTGAGTTGGTTTAAAATGGGGCAAAACCCATGAGATGAAGTTCTAAAATGCATGGAACTTTGATCGTGCGAAACTCAAACTACCCCTGAAAACTCAAACTACCCCTAAAAATCTAGCCGGATTCAAACCCATTTTTTACCTAAAAAACAAGTTGGTCTGTTTGCTACATGTTTAGCTTACTCCTATCCAAAATGTTGATGGAATGGCCAAGCTCCTTTCCATAGTCTCATAAGAACTTGTACTGCCATGATTCACTTAATGAAACAATGAAACAAGGGAACCTTGATGTTCAAGAAAGTTAAGTAACGAAATAGAAAAACTAGCAATTTAGAAGATGGTTGTTGATATGATGCATCTATATCTACAGTGGCTCAAGAATAAAAAGACACCATATCCAAGGTATCCAACAATGGCTGAAGTTGCAGCTAAATTTCCTTTATACTCCCACTCCAATTCAACATTAGGTGTAGATTCTCCCCAAGTTTTATTTTTAGATGTTAAACAAGATTTCACTCAGCAAGAAGCACCCATGGACATATTAATATGTGTCGATATGGACTTTGGTAAAACAAAAGTTTCTTTCAAAACTATATATATTCTATGTAGTTACCAATAAAAATAATCTCCAATTTCATGGAGTTTGAATATTGACAACTTAATCCTTACCAAAAATAATCTCCAATCTCATGGAGTTTGAATATTGGCTACTTAATCCTTACCAAGTAGAATCAGAAATGGAAATAATAATAATCTAACCTAAAACTAAATTACATAATATTTAAAATCAAATAAATAATTATAATGTGTCAAGTAGATTTGGAAATGTAAATAATAAAAAAGTAAAACCAATTTCCAAATATAACTGAGACAAATCAATTTCCAACAATCATATTTTGATTTACTTAGATATTGAGTTTTATATCATTAAAATGATATTTATTAGTTAATGTCAAGATGATTTAACAAGTTTCTATCATATTGGAGCAGACACTGCTACAAAAATTTCAAATCTAACCTCTAGTAATATGTTAAAATGATTGTAGTCATTCTAACAATCTACATTTGAGATTCTCATCTCACCTCAAATGAGTTAAAGTCCAAAGTCCAAACTACCTATTGGTACATACATAATTAAAAGTAGCTACAGGAAAGAGTATTGCATAAATTTTGCTAGTGCCACCGTACCCTCATTTTCATTCCTTCATAGGTCTACAGGTATCCCATGGGATAAATGTGTGAACACTTTGTGCAATTGAAATCTCGTCTCGTCAACCAATCGGAAAAAATGTAACCCTCTATTTTTCCAATAGCACGTTAATTTGTACGATTACTACTATTACAGGCTGTAGTTTCTTGAGAAACACTCTTATCATAGAGCCCTCGGATCCAAGCTATATTTTCTGTGTCTTATAAAGGAACGCCAGTAGAGCTAGAGTGGATTTTAAATATTAAGGAACATGTACTTCAGTGTATTAATTATGTAAATAATTTTAAACATTAAGTTAAGTGAAGTGAAGGTTGTAATAAGATTTCAAATATAATTATAATTATAATTGAAAATTTTTTATTATATATATGTATATATTTCCTATGTTAAATTAGATATAATAAAAAAAATACAAATTTAAAAGCAAATTAATATGAAGATAAAAGCAGACTCATTGTATTTTTTTTCACAAAGACCGAGAGATTTTTATTCATAAAAATGGTACGGTCAAGATCTTGGAAACCCAGAGACCAAACACAAAAATCCAGTATTTCCATCACAATAAGCTCCCATTTGTCTCTCTTATCTCTAATGTTCTCCAATATCTTCTACTGTTGCTAAAGTGAACTGAATATATATGATAATATATACCGTTTATACACACACAAAAAAGAAAAACATATTAATCTATAGAAATGAAATTATTTTGGAACCTCCACTTCTTTGTCATCTTCATATTCCAAAGGTGTTGCTAGAGCATTCAGGTGTGGGATGACAGACATCTCCCTTCTGGATGGTCACTCATTAATTGTGGTTGAATCAGAATTCTCCTTAGAAGAATTTCCATGAGCAGACTGTAGTTGAATTACTTTTGCATGGCTCCTCAACGAGGTGACCTCATCTTGTAGTTGTCCAACCATATCCTAGTGTTGAACCAAAGTATCCAAGACAATGGAGATTGTATATTTAAGAGCATTCACCTAAATGAAAAAAACTCTTTGTTCCATAAACTAATCATCTTGTAAGTCCATACCTCGTTGACCCTTGTTCATCTCGTTTTCCATGACACTCTGCAAACTTTGTGTTATCTTCAGCCTAATTATCAAACAACGGTGACCCGTAGCCAGAAGTCCAAAGCCTACACCAGTGACAAACCCTCTAACATGCCTTTCAATCACATAATGAAATGCAGACAGAACCCATAAATCCCAAGACGCAATTGAGAAAAGGTTGATAAAACGACAATCACTCTCCTCCGACAATAATCCAAATTTTATTGTGCTTGTCATCACCATAGAGCCAAATTTAACATTAGACCAGCCAATTAACAACAGAGTGATACAAGAATCACTTACTTAGAAATAGCTATCCAAGCATGTATACAATGAATTTCCATACGAGTTCGCAAGAAAGATGATGAAATCCACCTCTCGGAGTTGTACTGCATTCCAATTTCAACTCTGCGTAATAATGGAAACCTTCCAATCCACTGTCATTTCCATCAAACATGGAACAAAATAATATCGGCCCCGTACCATTTGCTTACATTTCATCCAACCTCCACGACCCTGTCTGCAAATCCAACCCATCACTAATGTCTCCAACCTCTCACTTATCACAAATATGTTGTCCAAGCATGCACCCATTGAAATACCAAACGATCTCACAAATCGGTTGACGAAATTCCCCACCTGGAGCTATATTATATCATTGCTTCCACTTTGTGTAATAATGGAAACCTTCCAATCCATTTTCATTTCCATCATGCACGGAGTGAAACATTCCATGCCCCATACCATGATTTTCCTCCAGCACCCACGCGCCTCTCTACAACTCCATCCCATCTCTATTAACTTCATCCTCTCCTCATACTCCAAGATTAGACATGCAAAGGTATCTCCATTAATCCTACCACGCATATTCATGCATGAGATTGTGGAGGCCACACTAACCCCACGAGCCCCACCTCAGCTCTAAGGGATACACATTAGGGAGGGGGGGCTATACTTTCGGCCCCACTAGTCCATAAGAAACTAGGGGCTTTCCAATGGTTTGATTAGCCATTTTGTCTGCTGCAATGTTATTTTCAAGAAGAATATGAAAGAACTAAACTAAATAGGAAGAAAGAGTGAATATAATATGTTCAATAAGAACCTAAGAACCTACAAACTGACATCCCTAGGAACAAATCTTGTTACAAAATAGCGAATGGTGATTTTGGAATCCCTTGTAATATTCAACTGAAAAATCTATCGTTTCTTAGAAATTTGGGTGCCTTGAAGAACTGCATAAGATTTTTCCTTATTATTCAAGATTGTTAGGAAATTATACTTCCACGCTAAACCTAATAGAAGAAATAAAGACAAATTTAAGCTAGAAAAAAATGATAAAGAAAACACATAGTACATAGAGATTTTACCTTGGAAACCCAAATAGGAAAACCAACATTCCTTGAGCATCGTGTTCTCTTTTTTTCTTATTCATTTAGAATAAAAGGTTACATGCCTAACCTTGATCTACACCTAAGACACAATCAACATCATACCCTCTTGCTTTACATAAGAACAACCTTGTAGCCAATTTTTCTTACATTTACATTACCAACAACCTATTGCTAACAATTAGCATGAAGATCCAAGATTGATCTCAAAATTCGCTTATACGGTATTATGTAACACACTTTATTTGTCGGATTTACAGTAGGAAAAACCCTAAATAAAGGCACCCAAAAATGGTTAAAGAACCACGTAAATAATTGGCTACAAATCCCACGAATCTTGAGATTCTATTACAGTCAACTACTAGTCGGATTACCATTCGAACTTCATTCAGTCTTCAATTGGTTTCCACACGTCCTCTTTTCAACCTCTTTTCGGTTGACCTCTTTGACTTTTTCTTGATTATTTTGAATTCAAATTTTCCCGATCGATCCACCTCAACCTTCGACTTTCACTCCTATTCGATCCACCTCGACTAGAATTTCATTGTAAAGAATATAATAACTCATCATTCTCCCACTTTTTTCTTCTTTGTTGAACCAGGAGTTTCCTGAAATTTTTTTCATAGACCCAGGGAAACAATTTCCATTGCCTCTCTACACCAAGAGAAATTCATAGCACTGACAAACTTGGTCAAAGAGTTTGTTATGTTTTCCAACGTGTTTACTTTCTCCATAAGAACCTTGTTGTTATCCACCGTGTCTCTTATGAAATGATATTGTACATCAATATGCTTAGTTTTGGAATGAGAAGTTGGGTTCTTTGCCAGAAATATTGCGCTTTGACTGTCAAAACTTATATTCATAGATATCTTCTCAAACATGATCCTTGAACACAGTCATTGCAACTATACTTCTTATTTGCTTCCATGAGTGGTTTCCATGTATTCATCTTTTGTTGTTGACAAGGCTACGACTTCCTATCGCTTACTCATCCAATTGATTGCTCCACAAAACATCTTGAACACATATCCACTGGTTGAACTTTGTCGATCCAGATCTCCAGCCCAGTCAAGTGCAGACCATTGCATACATTAGACTACCAACAACACTTGCATAGGGAACATGTGCCATATCCTCTATTTATTCTCATGTCTTTGGAAACTGTTCAATAGTTAGCCTTGCTCCCACAAGAATTGGCACCTTTACATGTTTGCAATCCTGCCTGTTGAAACATTTCAAAAAAAATTCAATATACTTCTTCTGATTCAACCAGATGTTTCTAGTTGCTCATTTTCTCTTGATCTCCATTCCCATAATGAAGTTTGTTGCATTGAGATCCTTCATGTTGAACTTGGAGGATAGCTTATTCTTCATCTTCTTTATTGCATCCATGTTGTTTCTAATCAACAACATGTCATCGACATATAATGATACATATATGAAACTCCCACCTTCTTCCTTGGAATATATGCAGTGATCATCTTTGCTTCTCACAAATCCCAAACTAAGGATATATGTGTCAAAATTTTGATACCACATCCTTAGTGATTGCTTTAGACCATAAAGGATATTTTCAATTTGCACACCAAATATTTCTTACCCTTTACTACAAATCCTTCAGGTTGTTTCATGTAGATTTATTCTTCTAGGTCCTCATGTAGGAACATTGTCTTCACATCCATCTGTTCTATTTCTAGATAAAATTATGCAACCAGAGACATTAGTACTCTAATGGAGGTTAATTTTGCAACAGGGGAAGAAATTTCACTAAATTTCACTCCTTCGACTTGAGAATATCCTTTCGCTACTAGTCAAATTTTGAATTTATCAAATTGACCTATTGTGTTCTTCTTCTTGAATATCCTCTTGCTACTAATGGGATTTCTTCCACTAGGTAATTCAAATAAATCCTACGTCTCATTCTTATGCAATGATTCCATCTCTTTGACCATGACATCCTTGCAAAGTCTACCCTATGTCAAGTCGATTACCTCCCTGGCCGACTTGGGCTCATCGTCAGTAGAAGTTAACACAAATGCGGAACATAAGTTAGGAAGACTATACCTTTCGATTGGTTTTATTACTCATTGAAACCTTCTTATGATTGGGGTCAGTTTTTCCACGTCTTCATCCGATTCAGTTGATTCATTTGAATCATCGTCTTCTTCGTTCTTTAGTTCGAACCTTAACTTCTCTGGATTATTCTTCGTTTGAACCACTTCAAATTCAGTCTTCCTTCCAAATTCTCTGAATACCACATCTTTACTGTACATTGTTCTCCTTGGTGCAGGATCCCAAATCTTATATCCTTTCATTCCTTCTTTGTATCCAATGAAAATACACTTGACTACCTTCTTGTCCATATTGCTCCTCTTTTCCTTGGAAATATGCACAATTGCATCACAACTAAATACTTTGAGATGTGAAAGAAAATGCTTCTTACTATACCATACCTCATGTGAATTCATATCGATTAGTGCCAACGAAGGAGACATATTCACCAAATATTTTGTAGTTTCAACTACCTCTGCCCAAAATTATTGTGTGATCCCAGCATCACTAGGTATGATCCTTTCCTTGTCCATCATTGTTCTTTACATTCTTTCGGAAAATCCATTTTGTTGTGGGGTGTATGGTGTGGTGTTTTGGTGTTCTATGTCACACTACTTGAAGCACTGCTCAAAATCATTTCCACAAAATTCACTACCTTTGTCAGTTCTCAACACCTTGATCTTCTTATCTATCTGGTTATCAACAAGAAACTTAAACTCATTGAATATCTTGAAAACTTATTATTTCTTCCTCAGGAAATATATCCATGCCCTCCTGGAAAAATCATTAATGAAGGAGACATAATACAGGGATCCACCAAGTGAAGACACTGAAACAGAGCCAAACACATCACTAT
Source organism: Picea engelmannii (assembly GCA_009831015.1). Taxonomy (NCBI): domain Eukaryota; kingdom Viridiplantae; phylum Streptophyta; class Pinopsida; order Pinales; family Pinaceae; genus Picea; species Picea engelmannii. The sequence goes on along the minus strand of ML787844.1, from coordinate 354,247 downwards.
GAACCAATTCTAGAGTCCACTTCTCCCTTGTTGCTCCAGATGAGAACCTCACTCGACTTTGTTTTCCATATATAAAATGTTCACAAAAACCAACTTTTAAATTGCATTCAGAAAAATATTCGACCATACCTTTATTTTCTATAACGCGGAGTCCTTTTTCTCCAACGTGTCCCATCCTCTCATGCCATAGCATGGTCAAGTTGACTTGATGTAGAATTTTTGAGTCAGTTTGAATCGACTTAGCTCGAGTTAAGTCAGAGTTGAGATGACTTCAAGAAAAAAAAAGATGTTGCATCCAGTTGAGTCGACGTTCCCTAATAACTTTTATAGGGTTCCAATCCAAACTCCTTTCATTAATAACATCACACGTCTATCCATTTTGCACGTATCCTTTTGAAATAGAGTGTGCACTCCTGCATCACTAATCTTGCTGACAAATATCATTTTTCTTTCCAAACTCGGATTTGGTGTCATATGATAGGATTCTCCTAAGTCGATCAACCAAAAATCTTGATTCGACTATGTACTGGTCGATCCCAGATACACATCGTAATACCCCAAGGTCGAGCCCCTACTGATTTTTAATGATTTTTAATGATGTGTATAGGTTGGTGAGCCAAGTGCTTATAAGCTGGGAGGTTTATGTGTTAATTAGGTCGAAGAGACTAGATGCAAAGGCTAATGAGCCTATTTTTTTATATGTAATTATGTAGATCATTAATAAAAATACATCGTTACGTGTAGACCGACCACGATAAACGAGGATGGGGGACTAAGCTCCACTAGGAAGGGAAAAGGAAGGGACTAAGAGGCTAGGAAAGTAGGTTAAGCTTGAGGGCTTTCCTCCAAAGGAATATTATAATATATTCCTAAAAGGTTAAGGTTTGGACATAACCTTTTATCCTAAGTTCTTTTGGGAGGAGGAATGAATCCCAAGTGGATGGAAAGTGAGCTCCTAGAGAGCCATGTGTCATCCAGGATACATGCAAATTTATGTGGGAAAATCCATCGATGTGGGGGTTCTCTCACCATAATTTTCCCCATTCACTCACGCACAGAGAAGACACACATTCAGTTATCTTCCACCATTGTTGAACCCTCTGCCATCACGAACCTTTGTAACTTGAACCATTTCTTCCATTATTGAACCCTCTTCCATCGTGAACCCCTATAACTTGTGCGCACTGGTATTTTTGTTGATCATGTACCTTTCCTTACCCAAATTTTCTACTGTTGTTAATCATTTGAATTAGGATCTAGACAGAAGAAGCAAGTTGTCAAGCTTGTGGTTTTGAAGAGGTGGGTTGTCAGGCCCATGGATTGAAGAAGCAGTTTGTCAGGATTGTGAGCAACTCTCTCCAGGTGAGAGAGATTATTGGGGAAGTGATTTCTCCTGGAGGTAGTCCAACAATAGCTATAGAGCTATGATAATTCCTGATCTGGCTTGTTGTTGAAGCCCTGGAAGGGAAGTGGAGAAATCGATGGATAGTGGAACAATTAAGGTGTATATTCCCAGGGTGGGATAGGCATGTGGGGAATGAGAGTCTGTGAGCGGTGGGCGTAAGTAGGCTCCTTGGAGGGAATCCTTCATGTTGTATTGTGTAGCTTTCCGTAGTCTTAGACTAGCCTAGGATTTCCTTTTCCCTAGGTGGAGTTTAGTCCCAGCTCAGGGGTGACCCACTGTTGATAGCTTGGATAAACATTGTCTAAGGATGGGATGTTCATGGAAGGTCTGCATGCAGGGGGTGTACTTCAATTAAAATATGAATATCATTTTTGTGTTAATATCAAATGATGTGTTTCAATGCATATCTATTATTGATGAGAATTGCATGTGTTTGTTGCATGTATGATTTACTGTTAATTTTGCATGAATCTGTGTATGAGCAGAATGTTTATATCTGTTAAATTTGCATTATATATATATATATAACAAAGTTTGAAAAAAGGGTAGAGAGTGAGATTTTTTGTAGCATGCCCAGCCCTAGGATGGTTAGGTACATCACACACATCACCTCCTTGTATGGAGTATTCTTTCTCTCAGTGGACTACTTCTCATCAGATCCTATACTAACTTCCATTATCTTTGACTTACATTTCCTTTTATAATTCCCATCTTTACCACATTTCATGCATCTTCTCGTCAACTGAATAGGGGATTTAGATCTACCCTTTGACTTAGACTTTCTATCGAAGAATTTTCCTTTATCTCTATCGATCGGTGGACCTCTCACCATTAAATAATCTTTGTCGATCCTTCCATGTTCTTACTTCTCATTAATTTTTTCAGTAGAGATGCAACTACGTCTTCTAGCGCTAATGTGGTTGAATTACTCTCTATATCCATGACTAATATACCCTAGGAGTTTGGAAAAGAACATAATAGGATAATACATTTATCCTCCTTAGTGATTTTAATATCCACAGAAGATAACTGGATTATTATGGTATTAAACACATTTAAATGATCAGTTACTGAACTTCCCTCACTCATCCTCAGAAGATACAGTTTTCTTCTAAGGAATGACTTATTTACCATTGATTTCGACTGGTACAATCTTTCCTACTTGTCCCATAGTTTCTTGTCCAATTCTTCACCTGAGACGTTCAACAACACTAAAACTACAAGACATAGTTGAATTGTACTCCTTGCCCTTCTCTCAAGTTTCTCCCGTTCTTCCCTCGACATACCTATCAGAATGGTACATGGACAGACTATTGCCCATTGTTCTTGATCTACAAGGAGATATTCAATTTTAAGCTTCCAAAGTTCAAAATTCTAGCCATTGAATTTTTTGATCTATATTCTCGAGCTACTTGCCATTCTTTAATAACAACTATAAAGATCTCTGACTTACGACTCTTAGTGGACTAGGATTTATCTCATATCCAAGGTTTTTAAACCAAGATTTGATACCACATGTTAGGAAATTATACTTCCATGCTAAACCTAACAAAAGAGAGGAAGTCATATTTAAGCTAGAAAAAAAATGACAAACCAAACACACAGTACACAAAGATTTTACCCTAGAAACCCAAAGGGGAAAACCAACATTCCTTGAGTATATTTATCTTGTTGTCTTATTCATCCATAATAAAAGGTTACATGCCTAACCTTGATATACACCTAAGACACAATCGACATCATACCATCTTGCTTTACACAAGAACAACCCTATATCCAATTCAACTTACATCTACATGACCAACAACCTACTACTAACAATTAGCATGAAGATCCAATATTGATCTCAAAATTTTCTTATACACTATTACAATAAACCTTATTTATAGGATTTATATTAGGAAAAACCCTAAACAAAGACACCCAAAAACTATTACAGATCCACGCATATCATTGGCTACAAATCCCATGAATTTCAGGATTCTATTAAAGTCGACTCTAGTCAGATGACCAATCGACTACCAGACGATCTTCATTTTGTCTTTGCTAGGTTGCCACACGACCACATTTCGACCTCTTTTCAGTTGAACCCTTCGAATTTTTGTTGATTACTTCAACTTTGACTTTTCCCAGTCGATCCACCTCGATCTTCGACTTTCATTCCTAGTCAATCCACCTCAACTAGAATTTCACTGCAAATAATATAACAACCCAACAAAGGTAACCCCAAGATTCCAATAAAATTTTATTTCCCACTTTCCTTTGGGGCCATAAAGAACCCCCCTCCTCCCCCTCGCACCTACCTCCCCTCAAAGGAAAACTCATTGTTGTACGTTCTTTCTTTTGGTAATTTTCACCAGGATCCAACGACATAATTCTGGGTGAAATCACAATTTTCTATTGTTTAAATTTTATTTTTGAGTGCATATATGGATTCAACTTCTTGAAAAACCCATGGGGCACTTGGATTATACAAACTAAACCATTCAAATATATAGTTACAAAAATGTATTGCCGGATTTTGAGCAAAATTGATTGAAAAATTGTTGGGTGATGAAAACGCATACCTTTTAGTTACAATTCATTATGGATGTCCTCAAATGTGGTTGTCTCTATTGGAGGTTTCTCATTTTTTTGGCTTTCCATATCCTTGAAAATGCTTGCAAAATTTATGTTTAAATGTTGAATCCAATGGGGTTCTTTATGACACTTGTAAACTATTTTTTCCATTGGTTCACAGAGAAATAAAGAGATATATTTCCCTTATGTTTACTTTTGTTGTTTGATGTGTTATCATTCTCTTTATTTGTTCATTAATTTATGTTTTGTAGGCTCAATTACCACAATTGGTATTAGAGTAGTGGTATGTGAGATTTGAAGGAATATTTTCCACATCCATAGAGAGAGAAGGGGTCCAAACATAGTTTTTTGAAGGCTAGAGTCGAGTCATGAATGTCTATTGAGGGTCATTCCCTTGCTTGGGTCTGCACTCACGGAGAAGAGAGACATGACCTACAAGTTGTGGATTTTGCTAGAGGTGGATGTGAAGTGAGGCTATGGAGTGGCTAGAGAGGCTCAAACAATAGAGTATTTCAAAGAATAATGATCCCACTCATGAATATACTTACAAAAAGATAAGGAAGTGGAGGAAAGGGTCATGCAGGCGCTAAGGAAGTGGGTGGATTTCGTATTTGAGCTGCTGGGGGGGAGAGTTAAGTATTGTCCAAGAATTTTTTCCTTTTTGGAGAATGGAGAAAATGATGAATGCAAGGTTCAAGGTGGAGAAATTTAATGGAAATAACAAATTCGAGTTGTGGAAGCTCAAGGTGTGAGATTTGTTGGTGCAATAAGGATTGCATAAAGCATTGGATGGAAAGAGAAAGAATCCAGTGGGTATGATGGATGATGACTGGGAATATATTGATGCAAGGGCTCTCAACACCATTCAATTGTGTTTGGTAGATGGCATCCTCTTCAATATTGTTGGAGAGGAAACAAAAAAGGATTATGGAGAAGAATGGAGAATCTATATATGACAAAATCCTTGATGAACCAAATCTACTTGAAGAGGAAACTGTATAGTCAATGGTTTAAATAAGGTACCAAAATTGTTGATCGTTTAAATGTATTTAATACTCTCATGTGCCAATTAACTAGTATGGATGTAAAAATTGATGAGGAAGATAAGGAAATGATGTTGTTATGTTCATTTCCCGAGTCTTGGGATCAGTTAGTCACTTCCATTAGCATTAGTACAACTGATACTCTTGAATATAAATCATTTTTTGGAGCTTTTTTTTCTGAGGAGGTGAGGAGGAAATCCAATATAGAAACCTCCACACCATAAGCAAAGGTGACTAGAGATCAATCCATAGAAAGAGGGGGGAAATCGAGAGGTACATCTAGATCCAAGTCAAAGGGAAAGAAGAGTAAGCTAAAATGTTGAGACTGCAATAAAACAAGGAATCTCAAGAAATATTGTTGGAAGAAACAAGAATCTAAGGGAGAATCTGGTAAGGAAGAAAATCCAGTTGAGGCAATTTCAAGTATGGTCAATGAAGTTTTATCCATTTCTAATGTCTCGCAATATCATAAAAAATGGATACTAGATTTTGGTGCTTCACATCACATGTAGGAGTTAGTTTTCCTCTTATCAAGTTGTCAATGGTGGTATTGTTTCATGGGAAACAATGTTCCTTGTAATATTGTTGGGGTTGGGAGTATTAAGATTAAAATGTTTGATGGTATTGTTAGAACATTGATAGAGGTTATACGTGTACCTGAAATTAAAAATATTTTAATTTATTTGGGAGTTTTGGATTATGGAGGTTACATGTTTACAGATCAAGGTGGAGCTCTATAAGTGTCCAAGTGCATATTGGTGGTTATGAAGGCAACAAAGATTGGAAACATTTACAAACTATAAGGAAGCGCTCAATTAAATGAAGAAGCGGTGGCATCCGAGGAACAAAATGAACATGCTCGTTTATGGAATCAATGACTGGGTCATATGAGAGATAAAGGGATACATGTATTGATAAACCAGAAGTTACTTCCAGATTTGAAATCTTTGAATTTGAATTTATGCAAACATTGTGTTTTTGGGAAGCAGTGTAGACAAAAGTTTAAATCAAGAAATCATATAAGTAAAGGTGTTCTTAATTATATTCATTCATGTGTGGGGGCCATCACCTGTAGTTTGTTTTGGAGGATCATCATATTTTGCAACATTTATAGATGATTACTCTAGAAAGGTGTGGGTCTATTTTATAAACAAAAAATATAATGTATTTAATGTATTTAAACAAGTTAGAGTTTTGGTTGAAAAGAGAATTGGTAGGAAAATCAAGTGTTTGAGAATAGGTAATGGAGGTGAGTTCAGATCCTTGGAATTTGAGAAATATTGTAAGGAAGTTGGGATCAAAAGGAATAAAACCATGGTATACACTCCTCAAAAACAAGGTGTGGAAGAATGCATGGAAAGGAATCTTCTAAGGAGACCAAGGAGAATGCTCAGTAATGACAATTTTCAACAAGAGTTGTGGGTAAAATAAATCACTATTTCTTTCTATTTAGTAAACCATTCATCATCAGGTGTAATAAATTGTAAAATTTCTGAAGAAGTATGGAAAGTTCACCCTTGTGATTACTCAAATTTGAAAATATTTGGTTGTGAAGCTTATGCCCTTATCCCTAAAAATCAACATTCAAAGTTAGACTTTAGATCAAAGAAGTACATTTTTGTTGGTTATGATGATGTAGTTAAGGGATATATATTTTAGGGTCCTACTACCCACAAAATCATCATTAGCAAAGATACAATATTTAATGAATCCTGTCTCATAAAATCAAATGTTGTAGAAGCTGAAGTGAAATAGGAACAAGTACCACAACATCACGAAATTCAGTTGGAGACTCGACCATCTACAAAGACAAGGAAGAAAGAAGAAGAAGACGTGGATGCAAAAAATATATAGGGAAATGTGGAATCACTACCGCCAACATTGAGGAGATCTACACAGTATAAAAATCCTCCCAAGAGGTATGAAGATTATGTTTCATCTATTGCATTTATTACTAATGATGGGGAACCTTATTGTTATCAAGAAGAAATGGACGATGTTGAAAGTGCTAAATGGAAGAAGAAATGGATGCCTTGGAGAAGAACAAAACATGGGACCTGGTACAGCTCCTTAAGGACAAAATAGTTGTTGGGTGCAAGTGGGTCTACAAATTGAGAAGGGTGTTGATGGCAGAAATGAAAGATATAAAGTTAGACTTGTTTCAAAAGGGTATTCTCAAATGGAAGGTATTATTTTCCATGAAATATTTTCACCAGTTGTAAATATTATTTCCATTCGTGTTGTGTTAGCACTAGTTACTTTATTTGATCTTGAGTTGAAGTAGTTAGATGTTAAAACAAATTTCTTACATAGATATTTGGATTATGAGATATATATGGAAAAACCAAAAGGGTTTGTTCAAGATCACAAGACAAAATTTGTTTGCAAGCTCAAGAAGTCATTGTATGGCTTGAAGCAGTCTTCCAGGCAATGGTACAAGAAATTTGATTCCTTCATGGTAAGCCAAAGTTTTACTAGAAGTGAGAATGAGCATTGTGTTTACCTCACAATTTTCAATGCATATTCATTATCTTGGTGTTATATGTTGACGCGATGTTTGCTGCAAGCAAAATCATGGTTGAGATCAACAAGTTAAAGGATCAATTGGCTAGGGCTTTTGATATGAAAGATTTAGGAGCAAAAAAATGAATTTTGGGCATAAAAATACACAAAGATAGAAAAAATGGAAATCTTTGGTTATCACAACAAAAGTATGTGAAGAAAATACTCATGAAGTTCAGTATGAATGTTATGAAACCTGTGAATGTCCCTTTGGTTTCCCATTTTAATCTTGCATCAAGATTATGTCCTAGTAGTAAAGAAGAAAATTATTATATGTCAGGTGCACCTTATGCAAATGTAGTAGGATGTTTAATGTGTGTGACAGTATGTATTGGACTATATATTTCACATGCATTTGGTGTTTTCAGAAGATACATGGAAAATCCAGGAAAAAAACATTGGGAAGTAGTGAAATGGGTGCTTCAGTATCTAAGAGGTACAAGTGATTATTGCATCACCTTTGATGGTTGTAATGATACAGTCTATAGTTGTGTTGATTCATATTTTGTAGGTGATTTGTACAAGAGGAGGTCTACTTTAGGTTATGTATTTACTCGTGTAGGAGGATCCATTAGATTTATGTCAAAGTTTCAAGAAACAATTTCTTTGTCCACCATTGAGGCGGAATATATCATTGTATCACATGCATGCAAAGAGGCAATCAGGTTAAAGGGTCTTTTGGGTGCGTTTGGAAAAAAGAAGGATAATGTGTATATATTGTGTGATAGTCAAAGTGTTATCTATTTGACCACTAATCCATCTAATCATTGTAAGACTAAGAATATTGATATTAAGTACCATTTTGTAAGACAAGTTATTGATGGAGGTGGATTAGCTCTTAAGAAGGTCCATACTCAAGAAAAATGTGTAGACATGATTACAAAGCCAATACTATTAGAGAAGCTATGGTGGAGTTTGGTTTCTCTTGGCTTGTAGGAAAGGTGATGATTGAATTTTTTGGGAAAGGTATTAGGAAAATTGTTGTTAATGTGGATATAGTTGGATGGTGACAACACATACCTTTCATTTACAATTCATTCTGGTTGTCCTAAAATGCGGTTATAGCACCCCCAACACCATGCTAAACTATGCCACATGCAAATTTCCAAACTATGATACCATTAAATTAATAAGAGTGCCCTGCATATGAAACAATATATATAACTAACAACATACATAATCCATGATTAATTGTACAATTACACCAACATAAATAAATAGTATTACACATAGTAACATAATGTAATTACACATAAGAATACTCATCTTTGTGAAAGAAACGACTGACTTCATACCTCATACTTTCCTCCCATCCATAGAATTTGTTTCTCATAAACTCAACAGCAGGTCCCCCCCGAGCTGGGGCTAAAAACTCCACCTAGGCAAAGGATTCCTAAACCAGGCTATGGTATCTCAAACAACATAAATTCTCAGACTCATGTGCCAACTCTAGTACAACACCTATAGTCCCTCATTCCCCACCTGCATTTCCCACCCCAAGAAATGTGCCCCTTGTTTTCTCAATGGTCTTTCAACTGCCTCACTTCCCCTTCCAGGGCTTCAGAAACAAGTCAAACAGGAAGTCTCAAAGCCCTGTAGTTGTAGCTTGGAACATTGGGAATCAATTACCATCAGTTCTCTCACCTGGAGATAATGTTCACAGGCCTGGCAACTCACTTCTTCAATAACCCATGGGCCCGACAAACCGCCTCTTCAGCTCAAATCCCCAGGTCACCAGTTGGATACAACTTCCAAATTTTCCATGTATAGGTAGGGTGATGGCAGCATGAGAGTACGAATGGTCATAGTGGATAGTGATATAGAATTATGATCCAATGAACTTAAATTCCCAAATTATATATGTGTGTGCTCTATGTGACACATGGCACATAAGGGAATAAATTTTCCCTAATGTAATTTGTTCCCATTATTTGGGAATTTAGGATAACATATTATTGTAAGACTTGGAACTTTAAAAATAATATTATATTATTTCCTATGCTTAAGCCCCTTGAATTGGCCCCTTTTTCCCTAAGCTCTTAGCTCCCCTTTCTCTCTCATGGAGTTCTAGCCCCCCATACTCTTTCATCTGACCTGGTCTACAAAAGTGGTGTATTTCATTAATAATATGAATGATTACATATTACAATAATAGGATCATAATCCTTTTAGCATCTCGGTTATTTGGATTAATAATCACAAAGGTACTCTAGCCTATAAGATCCTAGCTCACCATCCTATAAACATATGAACATTTACAACTGGGGATCAACCTGGGGGTATTGCAATCTCCTCCCCCTTATTTATGCATTATCCTCAATGTATCATATTCCTTGTACATTTAAAATTCTTCAAAAATATCCATGCCTTTGATTTTGAAGCTTGTTATCCGTTTAGTGCTCTTCTTCCAAGCACCCGATTCATGTATTTATACTTCAGCTGGAAGTCCTTATCTCTATTCCATAGAGTTTCTTTAGGCATGAATTCAGCTCACTATGGCCTTCTTGAGATGCTTATTCCTTGATGCACTCACCCTTCCAGGCTCAAGAATCCTTTCACTACTACACAGTCCTTCATCGATCCATATTTCCAAAGATTTCACACACAAGGAGAGTGCCAACTCATCTCGATACCCCCACTAAGGATCTACATTTTTGGCAATCATAGGAATCCATTGTCCCAATAATAACCTTTATTCCTAAGCATTCCAACTTTAATAACCATCATAACATCTATATCACACATATACAGTCAACATGAGACAATATCATGACAATTTTATTTAGAATTCAAATTGTTTGTATAAAGAAATTTGAAAATTTTCCCTAGTATGAGATTCCCTCTCATATTTTCTTGGTTGTTGTTGCAATAGGTATCATTATTTATTATGCCTTTTAGCAATGCCATACTTGAACCATTTTTTTGGTAATACTTCCATATTACATTCAACAAACAAATTGTTAGTGTTTCCTGTACAATATACTTTTATTGCAATAGCTACAAAAGTTCATAAAGTGATATGAAAATTGTATGCATTTAACAATTTAATCACTTCAATCCATTCATTAATCAGAATGAAATTTTCACTCCTTGCACATGTATTATCAACAACCAAGCTTTTCCTTCTTCCAAACATCATATGTTTTTATTGCTATGTTTCCCTAACATAAATTCTCTATAGTTGGTCTTTGTGTGACTACTTTAACCTACAACTCTCTTGTTGCACTATCTAAAAACCCTTGTAACATCCTCAACTTCATTAGTTAGCAAGAAGTACATCATTTCAACTATTAGCATAGTTATTTTCATGAAATATATTATATACATGCATTCCACCTAAATGCATCCAATTATGCCTTCAATCATATACAACTCTATCTTAGTATGCATGTGGGAAACACTACCACTTGCAAATTTTCATAATTTATCCATGCATACTATTCAATGCACCCTTGCATTGCTTTCAAAATTCCCTTTTATCTAAGTCATGTATCCCACCATGGTGATTTGGAAAGTCTAGCCAATGCCTAGATGAAGTATCCATACACCTCGTATTACTTTCTCAACTATTTGGATGCCTTCCTTTTCAACCCGAACATTGCACCAAGAATATAATTCTATGGTGTTCATTTATAAAAATTAAAATTTAAAAATTTTATTCCAATCATTACATTAATAAACCTTTATTAATGTTCTATTAAAACTCTTACAATTAATATTACCCTAACACTTATCTAAAATAAAAAATTTAAAGAAATTCATTCTAATTATTACATTAATAAACCTTTATTAATATTGTATTAAAATTATTACAATTAATAATTTATTTAAACCCTAGAAATTCAAATTTCTTAAAATCTTTTTAATTAAAACTTTCTAGGTTTTTAGAGCCGAATTCATAATTTTCCACCTCCTGTAGGTTCACTGTTTATCTCTTCTCTTCAAATTCTTCTTTACCCAGGCTTGGATGTCCCGAAGATGGGTCCCGATATGGACTCGAAACATCGACCTCCGATAGTCAATACTGTGGTTCCTCCAAATATTCTAAACAATCCCTCCCACAAAAATCTTATTGTTCGTGTTCATTAGTGTTAGAAACAAGATTGCAGTCCAAACATTAATTATGGTGGTAAGTTGTTTGGATACTTGTGTGGCACTATATTCTAACCTACCATATCATAGTCTCATACATGACTAGCTTTATTGCCATTTATATTGATAATAGGGTCACACCCCTTTCTTTCTTTGGTTATTAACTCATTACCAAAAAAAACCATGACATGTTATTATGTCACATGAATGCATTCAAAAGTTAAATATTTTTTTTAATTGACACAGGCCCTTGGGCTTTACCATACCACATGGTATATAATCCATTAATGCATTCAAATCATACACTAATTCCCTTTAGCAATTTATGCAACATAACCATATACAATTCATACCTGCATAGTTGTCAATGTTATATTCATTAATACATATTTATACGTACTAAGAATGCATCCTAAACATGCTCATGAATGCATATGCATTCCAATTTCTTGTGCCATGTAGCGTTGTCCAACATGTCATAACATAATTTTTACTACAACAATTGCAACAACCTTTTCCATCATGTACCGCTTTCTTTGTTGTTCCTGACTGTCCTCAATTCTCACTGTAATCATTGCATATGATTATTTCTCCTCTGAGAACTTTTTTAGCCAATCCACTCTTGGCTACATTTTCTTTTCAAACACATACTATTATGATATTAAATTTTAGTATTCATGATTTTCTGGATCCCTTTGACCTAACACATACTATGCTGATATTAAATTTCCGTTTTCATCAGTTTCTAGATCCCTTTGACCGAACACATACATGACCAAATTACATAACCAACCATGCTCTCTTATTGACCATAGATTTTCAACATCCATTTACTTTAATGAACCAAAGTGATTTAACTTTCCCTCTATGAACACTTCAACTCTTGTGGTTTCTTGCACCATTCCCTTCTCTTTTCTTAGCCACCAAACCTCAAACTTGACTTGCATAGTCACTTTCCATCATACTGTAGTGCTTCACAAATGTCTTCTTTTCCAACTTCATAAATATTAACTGGACATAGTTAGCACTACTTTTAATTGTCATCATAAATTCTAGTGATACTTTAAACCTCTTGGAATATCACAATGGATCTTTTCCACTTGAGATATATTTCTCCTCATATTTTGTCTCTTTTGGATTCCATAGCAAGTATAGATTCATTTTCCTTCTTTATGGGTCCTTATTGATTTCCCTTCATATTATACTCTCCATGCTTGAATTCTTTTGACTTGTTATCCCAATATACTTTGTAAATGTACTCGACACCTTTTGGATGTACCTAGCATTCTCTCTTTGCATAAACAATCTCCTATTTATTTATGCCATGGTTTCTTATGTGCTGACATAGACCTAAAATAACTAGGCACCCACCTAGTGGTACCTTCTTCTACTATATCCAGCTACTAGTGGACTTGTTCCAATTCTCGTATGCACTCAATTTATGTAATTACTTTCCCATAAGTATGGTTTCATGTTTCTAGAACCAATCTACATATATTGCATTATTGCATGCATTCGTTGGCATCATTTAGCATGCATACACCTTCATTAATTCACCCTTGAAGTTATAACATTCATACCATGCTTCCATTGCGCACTCTAACAACAATAATGAAATTATAGCTGCATAACCATTTACTTGGTATCTAGAGATAATACACCTTATCTTCATGTGTACACTAAGTCTCTCTTTATTAGAGTACTTAGCATCTGGACATACAAACCCCTTTTGAATAGTTCTTCCCACAAAGTAATTCTTTATATATACATTGGTATCCTCTAGAGTGAATGGACCTTTACTGTTTCATTCACTAAATGATCCATTCTTGCTAATAGGGAAAATTCCCCTATACTGGGTCTAGGTACATGCAGAGCACTGACTTCCCTTAAAAGACTATTCTACCCTTAAGCTAACCCAAAACTATCGAAACTAAATGACAAAAGAGAGTAAAGAAGGTCAATAGGTACACCTTTAGTCCTTGTGGCTGGTGTAGACCTCTTTCGCCTTTGCAACTTCCTATATTACAGGTCTCCTCCCAAAGTTAACCTGCAAAAGCTTAAGAAAATGATGCTACAACATACACAATCTCTACTTATCACTTTCAATGTTCAGATATAGACATAAATGCATAAATCAATAAAAGCATATAGACATAATGTTTTGGGACAAGAATGAACTATTTTATTCAATATTAAGATCACAAAGATTACAACCTTCATCGACAATCACTCCACGAACCAGGTCTGGGATCCTATATTGTGGCTCCAAGTGTTTCAATCCCACGCTAGCTTCTCACAACCAACTTATCACTTGGGAAAGGAGAAAGGGTTGTATAAGGAGAAAGGGCTAGAGGGGAAAGCTAAGGCCAAAACTCATAATATGATGCAAAACTTGGGCTAAGAAGGGGAAGGGATTTTGATAGAATTTTTTTATTCTCTTGCTTGTCTTTCAAATGAGACCCCAAGACCTCTTTTTATATGAGAAAAATATGGTTATTCAATTTAGGTACGAGCTACAATAAGTAAAATGGTTGGAAACCCTCTATAGCCCGTAAACTTCGTCGAATTCCTTGTAATTTTATATTTTTTGCAAATTTTGGAGGTAAACAATGGCTAACTAGTATGAAACTCGTGTATGTACGCAGGATAACTAGTATGTAGCACACGTGTGTACACAGGCTATCAATTCAACATGGCACGTACATTTTCCAAAAAATAGTTTTTTAAGAATAAGCCTCAACAATATTTTGGCAAAATATGTAAGTGGAAAGGCCAATGTCATGTATGCATAGGTAAGGAATTTTTGGACTATAACAGATGCCCCCTAATGTGTGAGGTCAGAAGTGAAATTGATGGACAAAATACATTACAATATCTTTACTAGTGGGAAGGCATAGAGTCGAGTGAGCCTGGGACAAATGTTCGGGAGCGTGCCATCTACAAGACAATGATAATATCTCTGAGGCGGGCATACCCATGCTCAGGATGAACTAATCATGGCTTCCAATCAAGTACACTATATATCCATGCCATATAAATGTATATATAAAGTGTATCTGCGAGCAATACATAATAGATATACATCTCAAAATAATTTGAAGATATACAAGTACAATATAATCAGCATATTCAAGATGCATTGACATCTACAGCTGGAGATGGGGACTTCATAGCTCGAGAAACAACTTCAATATCCTCAAATCCAAGTAGGAGTACAATAGGAGTGTAAGACTCACTACCCTAAGGTCTTCGACATGTCGTTGGGGAAATAATAGACGATCTCTATCGTTAGGCACATAACTTCATTGATTTTGAATCTGAACTTGAGTGGACTCTCAAGATGGCCGACTCATGAAATTCAAGAGATAAACTGTAGAATGGCTGACTCAGGTTGGATAAAACTTTCCTTGGAAAAAATCACAACAAAATGATGAGACTTAGGCAATTAAATATTGACATAAGTTTATGATACAGGAGGCACAACAAACTCTCCATATGTTTGGAAGAGTAACCAAATGGAGGAGGACACAACTCTATGTAATGCGAGCAACTTCCTAATGTCATACTAGATCCAGATGATTGGAGAATAAATGGAAGGATGTTCTTTGTCCAAGGGAGACTATCTTACTTCCAAAAAAAGAGAATGTATATCCCATCCCCTCTTTTTGGAATATTTGATTTTTTTGTCTTTTTCAAATTTTTAATGAGCTTGAAAAATAATAAAATAATGCTACGATACAAAGGAGGAATGAGTGTCACGGGAAAGAAAAATATTTCCAAGAGCATGGAACATACTAATTCTCAGTGAAATGAGACGTGAAGGATAAGGACACTCGTAAAAATTCCTCCATGGGTCAAGGTGTCAGATCACAAGGGAAAAGGTGTTGCAAGGCTTGCATTTAAGGAATGCCTTGAAGGTTCATTTAATAGCCACATGAAGTCAGCATTAGGCCAAAGACACAAGGATGAGACATGCAATGTGATTAGGTATGAAAAAACAAGACTCCTTCCATGTTTATTTTTATGATCCCAGAAAAGGTAATATAGGTGGTTTTTCACATTTAGAGAGTCTGAAAAACACTAAAAGAAGACTACAGGGTGTTTCTTTTTTTGTAACAGTCGGTTCGAAAAAGGGTTAAACTTATATATAAAGGACGTATCATCAAAACCATTTTAATGAGTGTGAAAGAGATAAGACCACTTGACTATATTTTCAATTCTAAGGAGTCTGAAAAGAGCTTAACTATGGACTCGCAACATTTTTCTAAGTTTAGTTTCCTTATTCTGAAAAAGTATATAACATAACTTAGGAGAACTCTCCCGGTGAGATATGTCTCCCGAGGCATACATTTTTCCTAGATAATCTATTGTCTGAAAAAAGGGTTAAACTTATGCCAAATAAATGTTCTTTTTGGAACAATTAACGAGCGTGAAAGGAACAAGGTCACTCGACCATCTTTTCATATTTAGGGAGTCTGAAAAGAGATTAACTATGGACTTTGAGGGGGTTCCTTTTTCGTAAGTAACCTCCAAGGCCTGAAAAAGAGATAAACCAAAACCAAGGAGAATGGCCCTTTTTAAAAAATTTAGTCCCTCAGGCCCGAAAAAGGGTTAAAATTACGCCTTAGAATACTCTCCTAGAGAACCGAAGCTCCTAGGGCATAACTTTATTTGTAAATTAACCGTCCAAAATGAAAAAGGGGTAAACTACCGTCGAATAGATGTTCCTTCAAATTTGAGTTTTGCAAGCATGAAGGAAAACAAGATCGCTCGACAATCTTTTCACTTTTAGAGAGTCTGAAAAGGGCTTAAAGAAGACTCCATGGGGGTTTCTTTTATCAAGTAATCCAAATGAGACCGAAAATAATAAATGAACTCTCGTTATATGTTTCTTTCAAAGTTTAAGAGAACTTAAAATACAACAAACCACGCTCTTTAGGCAGTCTCGTGGGTAAATCCAAGAATGATAACTAGAAAGAAGAATGAGGCTTCAAAAATGTAATCATGGCAAGACTGAAAGGACTCCTAGGCCTATGGTTAAAACTCAGAACATGGACACCAAAATGCATAAAAGGTTCTACCTAGGGAATCCATGTAGAGGAAGGCTCTACCACCTAATTACGACACTTCTGAAGCAACAAAGAAGGTCTTATGTCGCACTTTAGTGGGATCGATCCTATGGAAAAGTGGAAGAGTCAACAACATAAAAAATGCAGCGAGTGAAAAAACCTAATCTATATGCAAATGTTGAAAAAATGACTTTTACCATGGGATGATATAAGTATAACCCATCTCAAGAAAAACACCAAACTAAAAGAACACATTCAATAGAATGACCCAAAGATATCTCAAAAGAGAACTTAATTAGCTACCAATTCAAGAAAGGGGAAAAAGGGGACCAAATTAGGGAAAAAAGGGCCAAAAAAGTCTATAAATAGAGGTGGAAAACTCATTTTAACCATTGCAATTTGGAAAATAACCAAAAAGGTAAAAAAACCTCTTCCTCAAAACGTGAATTCAAGGAGCTATGGTGGACGAAATATCCTCACACTTGGACCAATTAAGTACAAACAACTTTTACTTTCATTTCCATGCATCCTTTCATGCTTAAATTGATGTTTGGAAGGTGTGTGCCCTTGTAAAAGGGTCAGGTATGCATGTACATGGGTTGTCCACTCCCAGCCCATGTATGCATGTAAGAAAAGTAACAGTTAGCCTATGTACATATGCGACTATATTAAAGGCAGCCCACATACACCTCTTTTAATGTTCAAAAACAAGGGCTAATTCTTTCCAAATGTTGTGCAACAGGATGTGTGTTCATTGGTGAGAAAGGGAACATGAGGAACTAGATGTCTTGGTAGAGGAGGATCCCAGATCCATTGCTATGCTAAAACAATGTGGTATGTGGAAGCTTTTCTAGTTTCCATTCAGGACGACACAACCTAGACTGTTGAACCACTTGATAGAGTATTAACATCCCAATGCAGAGGCATTTATGCTAGAGGTTCAATCACTGACTCTGACGACAAAGGACATATACTTTTTGACCGACCTCTCCAGGAGGGGGGAAACAGTCAATCTGAGGACCTTCCCTCTAAGGCCATACAACATAGAGGATTACATCATAATGTATTGTGAGGCTTGTACCGAGAAAGTAGGATCTCAGGTGTTGATACACAAGATCACTAAGATCCATATTCAGATCGTACTGTTCATGATTGGGTGGATCACAGGATCTGAAACACTTCATCAGGCCTCCTGTGCACAGATGCATTGTGCAATTCAATGCTTGGATGCCACTATTTTTTATTGGAGTACTACCATGCTTACATTCATGAAGAAACAACTCATAGACTATCACAGAAGAACGAACAAGAATTCAGGTTCAGAACTGTGTTGTGCACTTTCTTCTTTGAGAGAGTTCCTAGCCTTAGTATGAGGGAGACAATACAGGGCTATATTGCCTCATTTCCGGCATTGTGCAGGTGGGCATATTTTTTGCCTAGAGAGGGTGGAGGGAGATTCCAAGAGGCCTTTGATGACAATTTTTTTGATTGGTGGACCCATCATATTCCTATTATTGAGGACTATCCATATGCAGGGATCAGTTTCTTGATGGATCTTGATATTCCCATGCCCCCTAGCGAGGAGTGTAGTGAGATAGGTAAACACATTTTTAGAGTTATTTAATTTTTTAAAATTTTAAATATTATCCTTTTTATGTTAATTTCAAAGTACTAAATCAAAGATTTGTTATATACAGATGTGGGACCAGTGTGACCGACTAACTTTGCCAGGACCAGGTGTCATCCTTGACCAGAGGCCGGACTAGAAGGAGAAAGAGGACTAGCAGCTGCAAGAGGGATCCAAGCCAGAGAGTCAGAGACAGTACAACGACGTGTAGAGAGGAACCTGACAGCTCTCACTCATGCAGTTATGATGTCTAAGATTGAGTACCTTCCCCTAGCTATGCAGCCACATGTAGTAGGGGTGCCCAAGACTTGGGTCTAGTTATTTTGATGTCTTGTAAACCTCGTGGTTCACTATAGTAGGGCCAATAGGCCTGGACAATATTTATCATTAGACCACACATGTGCCAAGGGAACGTTTTGTACTCTGTATTGAGGGCTTGTGCCCAATGATGTATACTAACTATGTTTAAGGCCTTATGGCCCATTTTGTACTCATGACACTATTTTTGGGGATATATTATGTATACATATTTTTTTGTCTTATGGATAAACATTTTGTACAAATGTATTTACATGTGTTTGTGTGTGTTTTACTTTTATGTGTGAGCAACATGCCAATCTAATACTTGATTAGCCAATGTATTAGTTAGTTGATTAGGTCTCCTAGGAACGTGAATATAAGTAATATAATCAAAATATCATTCTAAGAGATGCACCCTAAGGAATCTTCGGTGAAGGGTGGGATTGTAAACACAGTATACCCCATTTAACTGAGACATGACCAGTTGAGCATCTAGATAAACCCATAGGTGAGAAATACCATGTGATAAGGCATCACATAGTAATTATATTACTGCACTATACTCGGCAACATTATTGGTTTATTTTCCTAGAACAATACCTCCCAGAAGACATCAACTGGAAAAAAAGGTGTAAAAATGAGCCAAGTTGTGGAAGCAAGCCTCCAAGTGTGTTGGCTAGAACCATCCGTGAACCCAACATATACTTCAGATTCACTTGACATCTTCCATAGTGAAAACAAAACATAATGACTACACATCCATAAAACAAAAAATAAAAGAATGTATAAAACACTATACATATATACAAGAATTCATGCTCAGGTGATCGACCTAAGTGTAATACTTCTTAAGGTAGAGCCCATTTCTAGGCTCTGGTAAAGCATTACCCTCGAAATAAACCATTCGATAAGAAACCTTTTCTAAGATTTTTTTCACAATGAAAGGTATGAACCACATAGGTTTGAACTTGCCTACCCACGAGGGATATTTGTCTTGGTCATAGATGAGGACAAGATCGCCTTCAGAGAAAATCCGAGGGTAGGTGAACTAATCATATTGGCACTTGAAACATTGTTTGTGAGCCTCGTTGGCCAAGGCTACATCTCGACGCTACTCATTGAGTTGTTCAAGATATAAAATGCATTCTTCAAGCAGTGTAGTGTAGGGTAGTAGTTCCACTGCCAACTTAAGAGAAGGTATTTGACATTCAATGGGAAAGACTACCTCTATCCCATAAATAAGTTGGAAAGGAGAAAAATTGGTAGCAGTATTTACTGAAGTTTCATAAGACCAAAGTGTCGAATACAACATCAAATACCAGTTTGACTTGGCCGAATTAATCATTCATTGAAGAATAGTCTTGAGAGACTTATTAACAACTCTACCTGACCATTCTCTTATGGGTAATAAGGTGACAAATATTCTTGTTTAAACCCTAGTTTTGATGTTAATTCAGACATCATTTTGTTCTGGAAGTGACTACCATGGTCTGTGCCAATATCCCTCATAATACCAAAGCTAGCCACAATTTGGTTAAAAACGAATAGGGCATTCATTTCCCTGTCATTGTTGAATGTAGGCATAGCTTCGACCCACTTAGTAAAGTAGTCTACAGCTATGATGATATAGTGATGCCCCCTAGCTGAAATTGGGTGACATGTGGTGAAATCAATCCCCCATTTGGTGAAGGGACCGCCGAAAATAACTGGGAACATGGGATCTAGGTGTGCTCGCATCTTCCGAGAGAAAATCTGGCACGGGTGACACTTCTTGACTGCCTCAACACAATCTTTGATTAACGAAGGCCAAAATTATCCAGTGCAAAGAATATTTTTGGTTGTTTCCAACCCAGACAAATGAATTCCACATGCTCATGTGTGATAGTCATTTATAACAAGCTCTTCTTGTTCATGAGTGAGACATCGATAGAGAATGCAATCCACTTCTCAATGATATAAAGTTTCATCAAGAATAAGATAGTTCCACACTTGGTAGCATATTCTTTGACACTCATCGTGATAAGCAGAAGAAGGTCACTTCAAAGTATGAAGATACACAATTATATCTCCATACCAGGGGTCCGAAGATGCAATCAAAAAAATATCTTCGTTGATTGGTAACTCTTCAGGCGAAATATCACCACTTCAACCGAAAGTTCCAAGATTAGTTCAACAAAGACGTAGTCGTCAAGGAACGTTTCAATGCTTCGAAAGAGTGTTGATCTTCTTCATCCCAACATAATGGTACCCCTTTTTTCAAAATATGCATAAACCCTTTAGTAATGTCGATATAGTTGGCAACAAAATGTCGAAGAAAATTGGCTTTCCCTTGTAGACTTTGAAGCTGAGGGATTGTGCACGAGGGAGGCAATTGAACTATTTCTTCAACCTTCAGAGTATTGACCATGATCCCTTTTGTTGAAACGACGAAACCTAATAAGCATCCCGATGTCACACAAAAACTGCACTTGTTTGGATTCAAGTGAATTAGATAGCAGCGAAACCTCTCAAAGATAAGTCGTAAATGGGCAGGATGATCTGATATCTTATGAGAATGTGATTCTATATGTCGAGTGAAATATATGATATCTATTTCTACATTAAATTGATGACTTGGTGCTCATAAGCTTCGAGGTGCCAACAATGTATGTACAGGTCGAGATCTCTAATCTAGCCTAGTCTAGCCTAATCTAATTTAATGTCAACAAACTCAAATAAGAAAGAGATTAAATTAACTAGAACAACTCATCACCTAGGGAAGAAACCCGACATGGAGTGACCATATCTCGCGAGTTAGGTCATTAATCTATCCATTGGTGATTTAAATCTATTGGAAATTTTAAGATGCAAAGTAGGGAAGAATCAGTACAAGGAAAGAATAAAAAACTGGTACCAGAATAGCAGACTAGTGCAAGAATTTATTATGCAAGAGATGAGACTCGACATGAAAAATCACTATTCTAATTATTATTTTTACTTCGAAATCTAACTCTATGATTCATTTACTCAATTTAGATTAGAGTAATTGTCATTTATCAAATGGCTCATAGCTTATATACCGTATATGATGGCGCACATAATCACAGTGACACATAAGTGTTATGGATACTGCAAATGGAATGGAATCAATGTTAATTTCTATGAAGAGGTGCAAATTCAAAATAAAGCAGTTTATCGAGAACTTCACCATTTGGAAAAATATGAATGCTCTAGAAAACATGCTTAGATAAATAACATTCCAGTCAAGGAAAGAATTCAAATGAATTGTATAAAAGCTATAGTTATCCTGCAGGGTTCGACATAAGCGACCCGATCTTACAATGATAGTTTTAAAAACAACAGTTTAACAACATGCATATATGCACAATTTGTTTCATAAATAATTTACAGACTGAGAATTTAAAATAACATATATATAGAGTAACTTATCTACAAGGGAAAATACGTCAATGATTATACAATGGCATACATACTACTTGTGCCCCCCCCAAGTAGTTGTGGTGATCTAATTCACAGAACAATCACAAACTAATAGTGCATTGAACCAGGAATTGATTATATTGTAATCACGAGTTCAAAACAATAACAAGGGTTTTAACAAAGTATAGTAATTAGTGTCCCCATTGTTCGTATTAGCCACATATATATAATTTTTCATCTCAACTGAGGTTGTCGACCACTGAAAAAGGTTGACGCTCCTCAGAATAGTAAATCATTAATACAATAGTAACATAATTAAATTGCAGGCATCTTCGTTTACAACAACCAGAGCGTCCATGGCCGCGAATATGGGGGTCGGTTTAACTGTATAAAATGAAATGTATTAGGACCCATAGCAAGAGGGTTCCAATGTGCAAGAAACCCATGTTTTGTATTTGCCAGAAAAAGCTCACAAATATTCCAACCCACAACCCTTCCACGCTCCGAGTTCCATATTGAGGACTAGATGAAGGTCTGGATTAAGGGCCAAATCTGTTTGATATGTAATTTTGAGTTTGCTCTCAATCCATGTATAGTTTCAAGAAACCACCTACAAAGGACCTAATTAGGCATATTATGCACAAAACCCATGTGCCATATTTTTATTATTCAACTTCATTTTTCCACAAATTGAGCTCGAAGTTCACTTCCTGAAAAAGGGAGTGACATAAATTTTGAACTATAATTTGTTCTCTTAATTAAATGTGCTTCAACAATATCTCTTAATTGTTACTATAAGATGTGGAACTTTCACGGCCTTTACTTTCAGAACGAAACTAGTGTCGGAATGAGTGTTGGAATCCCAAGCCCTTTGATCTTGATCCAACGTATGGAAACACCTATCTCCCACAATATTACAAGAATTAGTTTATCATCAATAAAACCATATAAAATACACTAAGAATAATAAATTAAGCACGAATTCACAYCATTTACTTTTATTACTTTTAATCAAAGGATTTAAAAAAAAAGACCAACATTTTAAAGTAAATGTAATGGTTTATGGTTAAATGTGATGGCATAATAGTAAAATAAGGTGGAAGAAAGAATCAAATTTAAGATCCCATCACTATATCATCAAGATATGCCTCGACTATGTGTTTGAGGTCATTGAAAGAAAACAACATGACCTATTGAAAAGTGGCTCCAACATTCTTAAGGCCAAAAGGCATTTTTCTATACGCGAATATAMCCCAAGGAAAAATAAAAGTTGTTTTATGTTGGTCCTCGAGCTTGATCTAAATTTGATTGTACCCGGAAAAAACATCCATGAAATAAAATACCTCACAACCCACACATTCATTGACGATCTGGTCAATAAATGGGGTTGGAAAATTATCTTTCGGGCAAGCTTTGTTCAGGTCGTGAAATTCCATACATACGGAGATTGTACCTTGCTTCTTATTGACAGGAACAAGGTTCGATACCCATTCCATCAATTGCACAGGGTAGATGAAACCAACCTTGATGAGTTTCTCTACTTTAGCTTTTATCATTGTTGATTTGCGAGGATTGACTGGGTGAAGCTTCTGTCGGACAGGTTTGACATCAGGGTAAGTTGTAATCTCATGTTCAACGATATGTGGATCAATGCTTGGCATATCCTCATAAGACCAGGAAACGACGTCGCTAAATTATTTAAAAAATTCAGTGTAGATATGAATCTCTTCGGGAGAACAATTCGTTCCGAAGAAGACATTTTCCACGATGCCAGGGGTTCTGGGGATGTTGATAGGAATCATTTCAGATATACTTGCCATGTTTCCCTTGACATATACTTTGTGCGTAGCCATAGGGTTAATATGAAAAGGGACATCTTTTTTCATGGTTGTAACAAACTCTCCTGCCTCTATTCTCTTGAGCTCAGGTAAGAAATAAGATCTATGGTGAAGATTATCCCAAGGTCTATCTATCCTATTCATTTACTCCAGGATCACCTCGTTAGAGGGAAAGACTAAGTCCAAAGGGTTATGAGAAGTGAGAGAGTATTGAGCCCAAATAGGCTTGAGAAAAGGATATATCTCTTGTGGGGGATCCAGATTAGAGTTGGCCAAGGCTTGTTGGACAATACTGTATGAAAAATCAACAACAGATAAGGGCATATCCATTCCAAGGTACCCTACCCCTTCCATCGAAGTCGATGGGGAAGGTAAAATCCATAGGTCATTAAATTAATTCGTTCTAAAAGATGTGACCTGAAAAATCACAGCCTTTGATTGGTTGGGGATAGTCGAAACAAACCCAACTTTATTAACAGGTGGCAGATAATCAAAATTCCCCATTAAAGATGGAAATAGTCTAACACCTAAATTGATAGTACCTGGTTGTGGGTTGTAAATCATCGGGACCGTGGATGCCCCTGATGAAGGGTCACGACAGGAGAAGAATAAATGATCAATGGTTCTGATCCGACCTTCGTGAGGAAAATATAAGACCCCAAAAATGGTGAATATGACTGTTGTCATAGCGTAGGTCCAACTCCTCCCTAACAAAATATTGTAGTCGAGAGGAGCATTGAATACTTCTACCTCGATGCACATAGTTTTTCCTTCCAACTACATGGGAAAAGAGAGAATTATACCATGTGGTATGAAAGATCGACCGTTAAACACAGTTAGCAATGTGGGCGATAGAAAAAAATCAGGTTGTTCAATGGCCTTCCAACATGCCAATGACATCATGCAAGTCGAGGCACCCTCATCAACTATCATACAAAAAATGTTATGTGTCAACGATTCCGTAGCGTACTCCACTACTATATGAAAAGTGGCATGGTGAGGAAGATGAGGTTTATGGTCTGTAGGGGAAAAAGAAATCATTCCTAAGTTAGTGGTCTCGGCCACTCCCAAAGAAGACAACAATGCTTTCCTCTGTGAGGGGAAACTATGGAGAACTTCCAGAGTGAACATTGCACAAGGCGTTTGTGCCAGATCCTCCACGATGGAGTAGTTCTGAGCAGCCCTTATGTTCGGGTTGTGAGAAACCTTTTTGAATTCACCTTTAGGGATGCGAGTCATCGTTTCTCCCACTGTCTTCTCAATTTGAAGAGGAGTCAATGGGTTGGAGGATTCTTTTCCCTTCTCAATAGATTCTGGAATTCCGTAATTATGAACCCTGGTGTCTAGATGAGCGTTGACTTTCATCATATAAATTTTTGTGGCCTTGTTGTTATTATTAGGCATCGGGGATCCCTGACTTTCCCCAGGCATGCTCGTGGATGAGGAAGCTTGAGCCATATTTTTCCCTTGTGGAAAATGGTTTGTCAACATGACAATCTATTATTGTGCCAGTAGCATTTGGGCTTCCTCAAGTCGAGGGCATTGGTGAGTCAAGTGGTCATCTGTGCAAAGCGTAAACAGAAACTTCACTTTTCTCTTTTCATTTTTACCCTCACCAACATTATTTGCATCCTTCTTGTCCCCCTCGCCCTTCTTGTTTTTAAGTTTCCTCTTTCCCTCGATTTTTTGGTTACCCTTGGGATTTTTCAATTGCACACTGTGTACATCCAACATTTGGGTTACGAGGGCAACCGAACTAGAAGTTTGGTTGGCCACAATTTGTTGAATCGATAACTGTTGTAACTGATTAGACAACTGATCTATGGGATTTCTTTATGTTGAGCCTACTATGCCATCGGCATGAGGTCCAAAATTTTGTTTGTTCTTATCAAGAGTTGACCATGGTGCGTCGAGTAGGATATCGTATAGCATACCAGATTGAGAGTAAATCAACCCTATTTGTTGGGATCTCATGATAGCCTCTTCTTCGAAAAAAAATATGGACATCGCGACGTCTTTGGACATGCAAGGAACCAAAGAATTTAGGAACCACTTGAGAAAAAAAGCAGGAGGGATCCTAACTTTGATCAAACTCTTTTGTCGCCGCCATTCTCGGATGTGATATGAGATATGGTTAGCTTTCGTCTGCTTGAAGTTGTCCAAAAACTCTGTGTTGGCATCGTATCTTACCGGTAACTGGAAATGGTTTAAGAAGACCATAACTAGGTCGTTAAAGTAAGCATAATTCAAGTTGTCAAGCTCAATATACCATTTCGTGACACCCCCTATAAGAGTGCGTTGAAACAAGCACAACTAAACGGAATCATCCTTTAACGAATTGGATGAGCACCATAAGTGAAATGTCAACACATGATCACTTGGATCTTCGTCAGGCTTGCCTTCGAACTTAGGGATGTTCGAGGGTAACTTAGTTGGCATAGGATGCCAATGTGGATCATGACATATCGGGTCATTCAAAAGTCTCAACAAGTTTGGAAAATGCAGAGTTGCCAGAAAAGGTAGTCTCAATTGTGGAAGATTCACATGAAAAGAGGGGCGTGGATTTTGGTTGACACCAGGTTGCTAAGAAAAGTTTGACTATTGGCTAGGGTTTTGGTAGAGACCATGGTGGCCTTGTCCAACAAAAGGAACTTGTGTTTGATGTTTCATCATCAGTTGATTCCTGGAGTTGGATGACATGGCTTGTGCAGGGATTACTCCATGTACAGTTTTCCAAGGACCTTGTTTGGGGATTCCCCCAACTGACCCTCCTAGCATAGGTATTGCACCCTACCTGCAGTTCCACTAAGTGTGGGAAGGGTTGCCCCTGATTGGCTTCCCTTATGAGGGAAATGAGCCTTGTCAAGGATTCCAATACCTTGTGAGTAGTAAACTCTTGTCATCGCTCCCTACGAAGGAATGAAACCTCGTGTAGGGTTTTGTTGACCAAAGAAGAGATTTACCCTAGATGAGAAAGAAGACGATGAGAAAATGTTATTTCCAAACACATCAAACAAAGAAAAAGGAATTGATCCCATTAGATTTGTGTAGGATTGAGGTCCATGTCTCCCTCCACTGAACAAACTATAATTGGTATTAAGCCCGATCGGTTGCTGAAAATTTCCTACAAGCAAAGGGGACGGAGAAGGGATGTGACCTCCAATGTAAGGAATGACAATGAACGGGGAAGTGAGACTTTGATGGCTCCTTACAAGGGATCATTAGAGCTCCCTGCCCCCAGACCAATGGTTTGTAGAGTAAAGTAGGTTATAACTAAGCTAGAGTCAAAACTTGACATCCCATGTGAAAAGGGAGCACTAGACATGTTCTAAATAGAGGGAAAAGTCGTCAAAGTTGTCGAAGGGATTGTGCCACTATCCAAAGTAGTGGGCATCTAGAAAACCATAGTCCTAACAAGAGGAGATACAACACCCCCTCCTGCGACAACCAGGATGGGAGTATGAGGACTCCTTGACAAAGTAGCACTAGTTGCTTCCATCGTTAATTTCCAAAACAATTGTCATTCAGGTGAAGTCACCTCATGAGGGACTATCTGAATTAGAAGCAACACTAATAAGTCAATGATTGGAGTGTTTACGGGCCTGAAGCCTTCAAATTCAAGGTCATAAACAATAAACTCCTCTGATGCAGGAAAGTCTTCTCTGGGAGATGGCTCAGGCACAATTTCATGTGGCCCAGGAGCTTCAAACAATCCTTCTTGATCTATCCTGCACCTCAACGGTGGCGAAGGTGGCTCCAAAGTAACCAGCGATAGGCCCTAAAGCCTACGCAAATGGCAGAGCTATTGATGTTCCACTTTGTGAAATGATCAAATGACACTATAAATTCAAGATATCGCAAAACAAAGAGCACACACTCAAAATCTCCTAACAAAAAATCAAGCAAACAACTAACTGGAAAGAAGAACTGTTTTTCCATTCAACACTAGAGAAACTTACCAGTGTAAGTGTAACTTGAACATGTAAACACCCTTCAGGTATACTCTGCAAAGCGCGATCCAACATCTTCCCTAGGTACCACGATATAACCCCGCAGTCACCCGTGTAAGTCCCTAAAAACAAGCAACTATTTTTCCATCTCGCAGTCAGTCACCAGGCAAGTATAGTCGACAATCAAGCTAATCGTAATGAGCAGGATGACAAATTCTGAAGCCTTTCAAGGGTACCAAAGGCAAATGGCCCGGAAGAAAACTAAGGATCTTGAACGGATTCAACATCCATGAGGCTCTGTAGTCAAATGCGATCAATGTAATTCCCAAGAACGACCCTCAATATACAATCCCCACTATGATCGGTCCATTTCTGGAGGGGTTATCTCCTCTACATTTCCTTACATGACCTCGTGTTTATCCCCTGTGTTAGATGGGGGTCCCGACTAAATCTTATGATACAAGGCTTCTGACACTCCCTATCATAGACTCATATGTATGTTCAGGCGGCCTTGAAGAGTTTCCTCTTCACACCTATTTCAAGGCCCTAAAGCCTAGACTACTTGGCGAACCCTACAAACAAAAATTCTAATTGATTTTAAGTGCTAAACGTTGATTTTAATTGGATTGATTTACTCAAAAGGATATGGACATGCAACTTGTGGTGTTTACAAGAGACGAAAGAGAAGAAAAAATTTAAAGAATTTGTGCAAAAGAAAACTAGGTTCGTCAATTGAAAGAAATGACTGTTAAATATTTGTAAATGCAAACTTTTCAAAACAGTATTCCAAGATCCTATAATGCCAAAAGTTTCCTAAAAGATATTTTCGTTTTACAATGAAAAACTACTAAACTTTCAGGTAAATAGTTAATAAGGAACTTTGAAAAATAATTATTTTCTTTTGTGAAAAACAACCTATGCTACCACTACCAAACAAAATGCAACAAAAAATTTGATTTTTTTGAAATGCTTGGAAAATAAAAAACACAAGTAAATGATGTTTTTTCATTTTTCAAAGCATAAAATAGGATAAAGAGAAAAAACAACCCAAGACTAACATAGACCATAGACCACCAATTGAATGAAGGTATTCACGAGAATCCAGAGGATGATCTACCGCTTATAGGCCCACTCTAAACCTCTAAAGCAAACAAAAGAAAATAAAGAAACAAAAGGAGTTCTTTGAAAAGAGAAAGTTAAAATGAATCTTTAACCCAACCAAATAGCATTAACAGAGACTCTGAAGAGTTCGAGAAGGCCTGAGAAGAAAAAATCTTGCTTGTCAGGAAAGAAAAAGTCATTTTTTTAAAAAACCTTCCAAAACACAGAGACGTGGGATGTGCACAAGAAGCCTACGTATGTACACGAGCTGTATACTATGAAAAATGCATATGTACGCGAGCTAGACAGAGGATAGGGCATGTACACCTTTGAAAATTTTCAAAAATAAAAAAGGCTTGCATAAATGACAAGGAAGGTAAGGCTAGTAGGCACTTGGAAGGTGACTAGAGACTCTAAACTGACTCAATAAACCTGAAAAACTCAAAAATAAACTGAAAAACTAATTAAACCAAAATCTCCCACTAAGACCCTAGAGAGACTCCCCAATGGAGTCACCAATTCTACTAATGGGGAAATTCCCCTTATATTGGGTCTAGGTATAGGAAGAGCACTGACTTCCCTTAAAATATTATTCTACCCTTAAGCTACCTCAAAACTATCTAAGCTGGATGAAAAAAGAGAGGAAAGAAGGTCAATAGGTGCACCTTTAGTCCTTGCGACTGGTGTAGACCTCTTTCTCCTTTGCAACTTCTTATATTGTGGGTCTCTTCCCAAAGATGACCTGTAAAAGTTTAGGAAAACAATGCTACAACATATATGATCTCTACTTATCACTTTCAATGTTTGGATATAGACATAAATGCATAAATCAATAAAATCATATAGACATAATGTTCTGGGACAAGAATGAACTCTTTTATTCAATATTAAGATCACAAAGATTACAACCTTCGTTAGTAATCACTCCACGAACCAGGTTTGGGATCCTCTATTGTGGCTCCAAGTGCAACAATCCCATGCTAGCTTCTCACAACCAACTTATCACTTGGGAAAGGAGAAAGGGTTGTATGAGGAGAAAGGGCTAGAGGGGAAAGTTGAGGCCAAAACTCACAATAGGATGCAAAACTTGGGCTAAGGAGGGTAAGGTAGTTTTGTAGAGTTTTCTTATTCTCTTGCTTGTATTTCAAATGAGACCTCAAGACCACTTTTGATATGAGAAAAATATGGTTATTTGGTTTGGGGACGAGCTACAATAGGTAAAATGGTTACAAAACCCTCTATAGCCCGTAAACTCTGCCGAATTCCTTGCAATTTTATATTTTTTGCAACTTTTGGAGGTAAATACGAACTAACTAGCATTCATCTTGCATATGTACGTGGGATAACTAGTATGCAACACACATGTGTATGCAGACTATCAGCTTAGTAAGGCACGTACATTTTCCAAAAAATATTTTTTTAAGAAGAAGCCTCAACAGTGTTTTGGCAAAATATGTAAGTGGAAAGGCCAATGTCATGTATGCATAGGTAAGGCATCTGTGGACTATAACCATTATTACACCCATATTCCAATATGCACTCTGACTAACATGAGTGGATTGGTTGTAGTGGATTCCCAAGCCTTCATGGTTGTACCTAGATTCATATCTCAACATTCTTCAATCTTGGAATTTGATCATTTTGTGAGGAATCCTTGACATAGCACTCTTTCCTTGAGTTCCTCTGCTCATCCTTGATACTAGGTCCAAACTCTTTCATATGTTATAGAACCATCCTCTCATATTTCGATGCTTTGCATCTCCATATGAACCTGTGGTACATGCATTATCATGTACTACACATAGCTTTCCTACCTAGCATACACATTTCATTTGCATAATTTTTATCATGAATTATTTTCCCCAAACAAGAATTGCAGTAGGGGTCTTCCATGTTGTTCATTAAACCCAATTATCAGATCCATGAACTTCTTAAAGAAAAAAATGTTCAGTTTGAAGAACTATCTATATTCTTTTATCTTCTATTTGCATACATCACTTGTAATTGTTTTTTTCTATCTATACTCATAACATTTGGAAACATGCATACAACAACATTTATTAACTAAAACCCATAATATAGAACTCTGGAACATATGCA
Source organism: Picea engelmannii (assembly GCA_009831015.1). Lineage (NCBI taxonomy): Eukaryota > Viridiplantae > Streptophyta > Pinopsida > Pinales > Pinaceae > Picea > Picea engelmannii. The sequence goes on along the minus strand of ML787844.1, from coordinate 323,160 downwards.
TACTCTTCCCGAATTTCTGGAAATTTTGTTGTTCAATTCAAAATTATGGTTGCATAATTGGATTGTTCTATTCAATACGTTTTCAATGACTTCTCTCTTAATTTTGATTTATGAACAAGGAATTACAACCATTTGATCATTACCCACTTTCTCCTTTTGCACATCCTTCAACCAAGTTCTTTTTTTTTTTTTTTTAACTATGCCCTTGCATCCTTGCACCTGTGTCTTTTGAGTTTTGACAGGAGCCCAACTAGGTTCCCTCATGACCCTATTTTGAACATTTTGTTCAAGTTTCAGCTTCATCTGAGCTCCAAGATGCTAGATACAACTTGCTGAAGTTTTAAGATAATTTGTCTTTTTAGCCTTGAATGCTACAGGTTCCTTCTATGTCCTACTGTACATTTTTAAGTGCCCAAATTCTTGTTTCTCTTTAAATCTTGCTTTTTCCTCCACAAAATCCTCATAATCATCATAGATTGGATCAATATAAAAAAATTGTTGAAGATAATGTTTTAGAATTCTGCTCATCTTCAATATTAAATTTTTTCTCTGAGTCATATCTAACATATATAGGATGATGGATATTTAAGCTCTCTAAATATAAATATAGAAAAAAAAAATGATCATGTTGAAAATTTTCATGAATATATTCATAGCAACTCTCTTGTTGATATTCATAATTAGTAAATTAATTTTCCTCACTATGAAAATCACTCAAGAAATTAATGCAAAAATCAATTTCACAATCCTTTACCTGATGTTGATCTAAAATATGCATTTCTAACCCTTCTTGTTCTTATTCTTTCTATTCTTATGCATTCAAGTCCTCCTCAATTTGATCAGGCAACATCCCACAAGCCCATAAATTCTTTTCAAATTCTTCAACATCTATAAACATCTGCTGCAAAGTGGAGGATTTTCTTTCTTTGAGGTAAAATGCTAGATTAGGATGATGTGCTAATGCATAATATACCTTGGCAGTAGCTTCAGAAGGACGAATTTCAAAAGGAAAATTATGATAAACATTTTCAAGTCTTTTGTTCAATTTTGTCACAATTATATTATTCCTTCTTTTTGTAGCATAAAACTTAGAAATTTATTGATGATGAGGTGTCCTCTCAACCCAAAACATCATGAAAGTCAGTCCAAGAAGTAATAGATTTAGTTGGTAAGTATCTAAACCATCTTTTTACTTCTCCTACTAATGATTGAGTGAATAACCTCGTAAAGACATCTTCATGCTGAATCTCTAAGCAATCTGTGAAATTTTCAAATGCTGACATGTGTTTTTCTATTGTAACTTCATCCTCTCCATTAAATCTAGGAAGATATTTGAAAATTTTGGGAGGTAAATCACGAAAGATAGATGGAAAATTAATAGGTCTATATTTGTTTACATGCCATGAATGAATCTTTGCAGACTAATCACAAGGTATATAAGAAACTGAAGGAATTAGAAAATTAATTTCATTCTCAACTGATGTACAAGAATTAATATTCTCTAAAAGAATTGGAATTTGTTCTTTTAGATCAAGAAGGCTCTCAAAAGAAACTGATACAAGAGGCTTATCATTACTTTTAGAGGACAACAATGAACCAAAATTTTCTTTTTGAGGATTACAAGAGGAAATTGGGATTTCTTTTTTAAAGGTCTAAGATAAGTTTTGAACTTTTTATCTTGTGGATGTACAAAATAGCAGAAAACCTTTTTGAACTATAAAATAAAAAGAAGGAAAGAACCAATATAGTAGATCAAAAAAATTTGGAAAGAAACATGTCATTTGATACCTAATCATTTTGAAACAATTCTTCATTTTTTTCAGTAGGGATCTCTTACCAGTGGAGTCTTAAAATTTGATTAGAATCACAAAGGAATCACTAGTGAAGATCATAGGGACTTTTTCAGATCATGGAGTTTCCAAGTGAAAATTGAAATAGCCTGTGTGTGTGTGTGTGTGTCTGACTTTTGTTCACCCTCAAGAACCATAGATGATATTTGTCATACTCCCAGAGAAAATATCTCTTTCAAATCCATCCCCGATAATGTCGCCAAAAAATGTTGTTACTAGAGATTTCTCTTTGCTGCAAAAAAGAAATGCCTAGTACATTTTCAACCAAACTTTGTACTAGAAACTAACCCTTTCATCTAGAGAGGGATCTCTCTGATGATTTCAAAATATTTTCTACTCACTCTCACAAAGAAACACTTGAATATAAAAGGACAATGGTCAGATTTAAGATAATAAAACAAAGGATAAATAGGGTTGAAGATAAAGGAAAATCGGTTGAAATAAATGTCACAATCCTCTTAGATCATAAACCTAAATTTGTTGGGCATGGAGTCTCATTCATAAGGGCACAAAAACTTGCTCGTGAAAGGTAGAAGAAAGAAAGAAAAACACTGAAATTTCATACTTTGCAGAGGGAAAAAACAATCTCTACAAGATTGAAATGAAGAATAATTAATTTGTTGGGAATTGTCAATGAAGAATCCAACAAATCAAATGTAAGAGAATGTAAGACAATGTATCAAGGTTATGATTATTTTTATATGAAAAGAAAGGAAAAACTCCTCTCCCACTCATAATGTTTAACAATAAAAATCAAGTCTAGTCAAAGCCCACAACACATATATGGAAGTATGAGATCTTAAAGATTACTTTAAGTTTATAGCAGTAGAGGTTGTACCAAATTGTTATACTTTAAACCCTAATAGCTATCTTATTTCAAAAGAGAAATGAACAGAGATGACATAATGAGAAGCTTAAAACAGAAAAAGAAAAGAAATACAAGGCTCTTAGTGGAATGAGCAATGAATCCAATACATTTATTCAAACTGTCTGAGAAAATTTACAATAGACACACAATATTTTCCATAGAAAATGTAGCCTTACTTCCCAGAAATATTCCTATACTTCTCCCCCCTTTTCCCTCATACAAAGCCCTTTTTATAAGCACATAGTTCCTTTCTAAAAACAGAAGTTTGTTTCTTGACAGTTCAATGAAGATATTATTTTCTAATTTTTTGGGGGGAGAAAAATCCTCCTTTTTCCTAGAACTCTAATTCATAAATATTGAGACTCGAAGTGGTAACATCCTTCCATAAACTCTGCAATCATATTAACAAACACATTTAAAATCAATTAAAAATGAAAATAATACCCGAATCTAAAATCCTCTGAAACCAAACTTTTTAAAAAGAAAACCAATTAATATAAACTAAATATCAGTTTCCAATTATTTTTTTCCATGATATTCTTGATAAATAAATTATATGGGAATCAAATTTTAAAGGCATAACATTCTGGTAATCAAATCTCTTCCAAAACCTCACTCGAAAACCCAGTTGTTGCAAATTTGAAACCCTATTTTCTGATAATCTTTAGGAAGATTTAATGTTTATATTTGATTGAATAAATGTTTCTATATTGTTATCCTCAATCTCATCTTTCCAACAAGCCCTCACAAGCATGATTTCGTGCCCCGGGATCTTGAGATATGACCTCCCGAAGTCAAGGTCCTGTAACTGCTCATGTGTGAATTGGTGAATGGTTTGGGCATTTTGGGTAATGGTTAACAAATCAAAAATCATGAATCCCACATGCATGGGATGAAATAGAAGTTTAGTGTTTATATACCAATATGGATAGAAGGACTTATGTGAGCATTGAGTGGAAGCCATGGTGGAGGGAACACTTAATTAAATTTTGTCTAGATTTAAAATATAAAATACATTAAAATAACTTAAACTAAGTTAGGATGAGTTATAGTGGAGGTACACGTCATCTCGGGTGATCGGGATCTCAGGATGATGTGATATTTGAGAGTCGAGATCCCGAGATCCCGATACACCATATATAAAATAAATAATAAATACATAAAATAAAAACAAAATAATATATACAATAATTACAATAATAATTAAATACAAGAATATGACATGTGTCAAGGGATGTGGTGCCTAGTGTTGATGTGCCAACCATTGTAGTTCTGACACGTGGCAATGATGTGGAAGCGTCATATGTGAATTTTTACCATGTCAACGTGCCACATAGTTTTCCACGTCATTAGAATAGTGAAAAACACAAAACTTTTGAAGTCCATAACTTTTGATCTGGGAGTCGAAATGAGGCAAACTTTATATCATTGGAAAGCTCTCATGGAGATGGAGATTATGGGAAAGCTAAATTGGAAAATCATTCAAAACCAAAAACCGAAAGCAATCCAATTCAATATTTTGAGAAATTTATATGGGGCCGCTTTATTTTCAAGAAAAAATAGGAATAAGTGTTGAGGCCTCCACAAAACACTATGATCTAAATCGTAAAAATCAAACCAAACCATTAAGCAAATAAAATTTAAAATACCCAAAGCAAAATATTTTTAATTTTTAATTTTTAATTTAAAATTTAACCTATGTTACAACAACAACCACAAGCTTTATTGGACCAGCGAGAGCGTCGACTTCGTCAGCACACCATCCAGGAAGTGTTAGTTCAATGGAAAGATACTCCACTAGAAGATGCCACCTGGGAGACAACTACTATTCTGCAGAAATTTCCTCATCTTAAGCCTTGAGGACAACGCTCTTTTTAAGGGGGAGGGCATGTTAAGGACCTAACCTCCCTAACCCCTCACATAGAATAGTATATTTTCCATGTAATAAAGGTCGACATTAGTTAATAAGGCCTATTTAATAAATATGAACAAGTCAATGTAAGAATACCTAATAGAAGCTTCCACTTGTATAAATATCTTCATTGAGAATGTTCTTTAGAAAATAGAATTAATATAAATAAGAGTAGGAGGCATGATGAATTTTTTTCTTATGAATTATTATAATAGAGTGCTGCTCTGTTGGAGTTTTCTCCCTCAAAGAGGCAAGTACACATTGCTCCCATTTCAATAAAGGTATCATTTTTGTGTGTTATTCTCTTCATTTTGTTATATTGTTGGTAATTTCTGTTATATTCATGTTTCTGCCTAATATCACATAACCAGGTGCATAACAATCATCATGGTGGTAGTTGATCGTCTTTCCAAATATGCTCATTTTTTCTCTCTTCAACACCCATTCACTGCATCCATAGTGGCTCAAAGTTTCACAGATAATATATTCAAGCTTCATGGCATGCCTCATCCTATTTTCTCTGACAGAGATCCCACTTTCACCAACAATTTTTAGAAATAATTGTTTAGGCTCTAGGGAACCTAGTTTCATATCAACGCCTCCTATCATCCCCAGATTGATGGCCAATTGAAGATGTCAATGAGTGTTTTGAAACATATTTGAGGTGTTTTTCATAAGACAGACAAAATAAGCGGACTCAGTGGTTACCCCTAGCTAAATCGTGGTACACCACATCTTACCATACAACTACTTGCATGACTCCTTTTGAAGCAGTAAATGGACAAAATCCATCATCGATTCTCTCATACATTCCGGGTGTCTTGAAGGTTCAGGAGGTTGAAAAAAATCTTACAGTCCGCGAGGCCATGCTCCGTACCCTCAAAGAAATTTTTTCCATGGCTCAGAATCACATGAAGCAACAAGCAGATCAAGGTTGTTCAGAACAACAATTTCCTGAAGGGGACCAGGAGTTTCTTCATCTGCAAGCTTATAAGAAGACTTCACTCAAAGTTGACCACTGTCAGAAACTTGCTCCCAAATTTTATAGTCCTTATACAATTCTCAAACGAGTGGGGCAGGTGGCCTACCGGTTAGCTTTTCCCAGTCATTCTAAGCTCCATCCTATTTTTTGTGTCTCATGATTAAACAAGGTGATTGAAACTGAGTGCCACACTCAAACTAGTCTCCCTGAGTTGGATGAATAAGGCTCCATTTGGTTGCAACCACAAGTAGTCTTGGACCAACATGAGCGTCGTCTCCATCAGAGAACCATCAAGGAAGTGTTAGTGCAGTGGAAATATACAACTCCAGAAGATGCCACTTGGGAGCCAATCACCATTCTGCAACAGTTTCCTCATATCAAGCCTCGAGGACAAGGATATTATTCAAGGGGGAGGGAATGTAAGGGACATAACCTCCCTAACCCCTCATGAAGGTAGAATAATATATTTCCATGTAATAAAGGATGGAATTAGTTAACAATGCCTATTTAATAAATGTGAACAATTCAATATAAGAAGACCTAATAGAAGCTTTTGCTTCTAGAAGGATCTTCCTCTAGAATGATCTTTATAAAATAGAATTAGTATAAATAAGAGTAGGAGGAATGATAAGTCTTTTTCTTGAGAATTATTGTAATAGAGATTTTCTCTGTTGGAGGTTTCCCCCTCAAAGAGGCAAGTGAACATTGCTTTCTCTGAATAAAGGTATCATTTTTGGCATTGTTGTTCCATTGATATATGCTAAATATTCTTGTTTCTGCATATTATATTATATTTGGTACCTTACACTCTTACAAGTCGACCTATTGTGTTGACCACCATGGAATGAGTGGATGCCACATCAACCCCCACTACTCACGTATATGGGGCTAGCCATGTATGGACTTTTAAGAAGATTCTAGAAGGTCCAAAAACTTATCACAATTTAGGGTTGAGGAAATCAAAACCCTACCCCTAGATGACTATTTGGCAATGTTAAATACTAGACCACTAGTAGGAGAAGGGGTCCATTCTTTAGCATTATATTTGTTCCATAGTTGAGCATAACACCTAGGAGTGGTATTTTGAGGGTACAATAGAGGAGGATATATTTTGTAGCAACCATACTAGCCACAATGTCAAAGGAAACTCCACAAGGAGTGCCTCTTTCTTTGTACTTGCATTTGAAGAAAAGAGAACAGATCGACCTCACCTTCTAGCTCGATCTTCTCCTGTATTGGGTTTCCCAGGTTCTATCTTGTTCTTATTTGTGGATGGTGTGTGTGAGTATTTATTTATGTTATGTATTTTTCACATTTCATATATTTCATACATTTTAAGAAGAAAACCAATAATTAAAGAATACGAGATCTTAAGGAAATTAACCTTCACAGTAAATGTTTTAGTATTTTATTAGATTTGTTGTGAGGAACTGTCCAATGGAATGTTCATGGAAGTTTACATATCTTCCCATCTATGTAATAGTATAAGTACCTATATCTATCATTGTAACTGCAATTAGAATAGAGTATTGTAAGGATAAATAAAGACTACTTATTGTTGGCTCTATAATTACTTCTATCTCTTTATGTCTCTCACCTATGTGTGTATTGTTTGTGTAATATATCTTGTATAATATGGTTCATTGTTGCACTATGGGTAACTATATTAACACTGTAATGACTCACATTACCACATGTCCTTACATCATAGTGACATCATATGTACAACTTACAAATTAATATTAAGGTATGTAATCATTCTCTAATGGGCATTAACCTTGTGTTTCTTACTAGGAATGTATAGTGAAATGACTATACATCACAAGGGGATTTATCCATAGCCCACATGGCTTGACACTCAAGCAAAATATTGAATACAATTTACATTTTCCATTGTGTACAACATAAGGGTAAAAAGTGAGAATTTACATTAGGTATGTCTAAAGACAATAAATCTAGCATTGAGATAGGAAAAGAATATATGACATAATGATTCATAATTATAGACAACAACAAGCCCAATATGAGCAATGTGATTAAACTCCACCACGTCACCCACAAAAGCATCACCTTACTAGAGTTAGGGGCCCAAAAGGATTATAAGGAAACAAAATGAGGAGTTGCAAGAAGCATTGCACAACATCTTAACAATTTTCCCTAGACATTCAACCAGGTATCCTACTAGACTATGTTAATTGTTAATTGTTGAAGAAATAAGGACAAAAATATATAAAGCGTCAATACCATGATCGAATATCATCAAGATCAATGTAAAAAAATTTGTTGTCTAACATTATAAGAATATTCGAAGCAATTAGATTAGGTTTATGAATTATTGAGGGAAATGCACCGACTTCGTGAGTACATATATGAGATAAGAAAATAATTACAAGTTCAATCCCAATGCAAAAAAACAATATGAAGAATTGTTAAGATCATACTAAAGTTTAGTGAAATTATAAATGAGTATTGGTATTTAAAGAAAGAATTCATAAAGTTTGAAAATAATAATAAAATTTTAGGCATGGACAATGTGATCGGTAAGATGCCAAATCTAATTTTTTTTATTGTTAAGCATATTTTGGATATTAAGGATTGCTATGATGCCAAAAATTTGTGTTCATTAAAGAAAAAGAGGAAAAGGAGGAGAAGATCAAACAACATGCGCATGATCAATATGAGAAATATGAGATGTCAACATCATATTCTTCATCTAGACAAAGATGATGCAATGAAGGAACTTGATAGGCTTCGAAGTGAAATAAATCACTAAATCAAAGCTAGTGATTCAAAGGTTCATTAAAACGACATTTTATGGATAAATGGATGTGTAGAGATTCATAAGTAGATACATGAAAGTGGTGGTTATGGTTGGCCATGTCATTGAACAAGTGAACTATCGATATGTTTAACACCCCAACATGCAATAACTAAAGTTGGTTATTCAAGACATGTAAAAAAGGTTGTTACTACCAACATCCTATTGATAACACAATTGGATAAAAAATCTTGGCTCCTTAGGTGTTTTATGGAGATTATTAGTATTCAAAATTTTACATTTTTGTAGGAGGTTTATGTAGATTAGTTGTTTGTAGAAAAATATTCTCCTCCTAATAAAATAATTCTCCCAAGGCAAAGAGAACCAATAGGTGGTTGGGGGTAGGTGGGGCCACTAATAGCTTCTAGGTCAAGTTATATGTTGGCATATATAGTCTTTATGGTTGTGTATTTAACCACAACATTATTATGTAATTAAACTCTATATACATGAGTTATTTTGTATGTAATCTCATAGTGTTATAATAATCTTTTAGTTTTCCTAATGGCCATTGGTTCATTGATGAGGTTGATGAACTATTAAGTTGTACATCAGGGTTCCATTCTTGTTGTAGTTTTCCTCATCCAAATGACATGTCATAAAAGGGATGAGTTTGAGTGTAAGTCCCGAGTAAATTTGTTAAATACATACCACAAAAACCTAACACCTAAGACAAAGGAACTTTATGTAACACAATCCCCAATTTATTGAATAAATACCAGACAAACCTAACACCTACATTGAAGAAACTTTATGTAGTGCAATCCCCAACCTTGAAGTACTCTTCTTAAAACAACTTTCAAAAAAAATGTTTTAGTTTTAAATACTTAAACATTATAATTAAATAATTATAAAAGGCCCCTTTTTATTCTAAAAACCTAATTACAATTTATTAGTGAATCTAGATTTACATTCAGATTAAGTATCATGCGCACTACATTTATCCATATAATTTTAGTAAATCAAGTTTTACATTAAGATTAAGTGTCATGCACACTACATTTATCCATATAAATTTTGCATTAGATAAAAAAAAAGGGTTAATTAAGATTTGAACATTACCCTTTTGTGAATAAAAGGGTCACTTTATCTATTATTCTAGATGGGAATGCATTATGTTTATTCCTTGGTTGGATGCTTGGTGAAAAATTCAACCATATATTTCTTAACAATTGCGAGTCTTGGTTGTATTTGCTTAATTGGAATGCATTGTGTTCATTCCTTTCCTATGATGAATATGGTTCAATCAAGCATTATCACATTTTGTTTTTAATTAATGTATTATAAGTTATAAACTTTACCTTTTGTTTTTAATTTGTTTTTAATTAATGTACAATAAGTTACAAACTTTACTTTTACTTTTATATTAACATGCTACAAACTCACTTTAATAATAAAAAATATATATTTAAATTTTATATTTTTAAGGAGTAAAAAGAATATTGTTTTTTAAACCAGAAAATAAGGTGTAACTAGTATTGATAATATTGTTATTAATTTAGTTTTACAGTATAAAGTAGAGTAAGTCAGTTAACAGTCGGTAAAGGAATGTGTTGTTGAAGCACTTTATAAGTGAAGTTACTTATTGAAAATTTTCAAAGATACCTTAAATCCAACCATACTAAAGACTAAAAAGATCCAACAAGATTAATTTTTTAGTAAAAAAATTACTTTAGAACCCATCCTTAGTGACTCTTCTTTTAATTTAATTTAATGCTCTACAATCTAATATAGAGAAATGTTGAGGATGTTAATGTTATGATAGATTTGAGCTACACTGATTTAATTTAGGGCCAATACTAATGGTGAAAAAATTACTTCAAAACCAAGATGTCTTTAAAAGCTCGGAATCTGAAAGGTTGCAAATTGGATCTTGCTGGCTGCGTGGAGGGAGGGCTACTGGACTGGAAAGAAAGCAAACAAGCCCGACGTTGTATGACGGGAAGAACTATTGTGGTGAGAGTTGAAAACGCACTTTACTTAAATCCTCAACCAGGTATTCCGGAAGTTATATCTTCAAACAATCTGAATGATGATATTTGCAGTAACTTTCAAGTTTAGCATGTCTGGTATGATATGGGTTGGTTCGCTCATGTTTAGTGAGGTATCCTCTCATATCTGGCACAACCCATTGGACAGCTCTGTTTTAGTAGCAGGTGGGAACTCCTGTTTTTGCCAAAACATATAATCCTTAGAGTGTGGGAATGGGCATAAATCCGTGGACGCATATGCAACACCATCACCATTATTTTTTGAATGCTCAATTACGCAATCACAACAACATTAGGATTAACTTTCAGAAGAATAAGAAGACGACACGCATGTTTGTCGGTGTAGCACATCTTACTAACACGATCACCACGCAAGGAGAAAGCAGAGTTATATCAAAAAACACGTATGGCTCTGTGTTGCAGGGGAACATGGACATGAACACCCCTGCACAAGTCCATGCGCACATGATCAAAAGTGGATTCAAACCCGACGTTTTCTTTGGAACCAAACTTGTGACCATGTACACCAAGTGTGGAAGTATTGAGAATGCTCGCCAACTGTTTGACGAAATGCCTGAACGAGATCTGATCTCGTGGACGGCTATGATTACAGGATATGCCTCCCGTGGACTTAATCAGCAAGCCTTGACACTATTCAACAAAATGCGAGGAGAGGCTAGTTGTATGCCAAATCCCTTTACCTTCACGAGCGTTCTCCAGGCATGTGTTGGGCTCAATTGCCTGGAACAAGGAAGGCGGGTTCATGCCCACGTTATGAAGTTTGGGTTTAAGTTGGATGTGTTTGTGGCCAGTGCCCTTGTCGACATGTATGCAAAATGTGGAAGCACGGGTGATGCACGCCAAGTGTTTGACAAAATGAGCCAGAAAAACATGGTTAGTTGGACTGCTATGATTGTAGGATATGCACAGAATGGACAAGGTGAAGAGGCTTTGGCACTGTTTAACGAAATGCAACAAGCAGGCATGTGTCCGAATCCCTTCAGCTTTTCTATTGCTCTGAGGGCATGTGCTGGTGTCAAAGCACTGGAACAGGGGAAGCAAATCCATGCCCACATAATCAAAACTGGATTTGAGACTGATACTGTTTTGGGAAACGCCCTTATAGACATGTATGCCAAATGTGAAAGCATAGATGATGCATTCGAAGCCTTTGACAGAATGCCTGAGCTGGATATTATCTCATGGAACACAATAATTGCAGGATATGGCAAAGTTGGGTATGGTAAGGAAGCCCTTGTGTTCTTCAGAAAAATGCAATGCAAAGGGGTGAAGCCAGACCAGTATACATTTGCAAGTGTTCTGGCTACTTGTGCTAGCCTGGCAGTCCTTGAAAATGGCAAGCAAGTTCATGCCCGCATACTTAGAAACGGATTTCAGTTAAATGTCTTTCTGATGAATGCTCTCATTGACGTGTATGCCAAATGTGGAAGCATAATATATTCACGTTACGTGTTTGACAGAATACCCCTTCGAGTTCTCATCTCATGGACTACCATGATTGCAGGATACGCTAGGCATGGGTATGGTAAGGAGGCGATCAAAGTCTTCAAAGAAATGCAACTAGCAGCCATACCGCCAGACTATATCACCTTTGTTGGTGTTCTGTCTGCTTGCAGCCATGCAGGCCTTATAAATGAAGGATGGCACTACTTCAATTCTATGAGTAGAGATTATGGTATTTCACCCAGATCAGAGCATTATGCTTGTATGGTTGACCTCTTGGGCCGAGCTGGACACCTGGATGAGGCACATGAGTTAATTACTACAATGTCAATTGAACCAGATGCTTCTGTTTGGGGGGCCTTGCTCAGTGCTTGCAGAGTATTTGTAAATTTGGAGCTAGGGAAGCTAGCTGCTGAGCGCCTTTTTGAATTAAAGCCACAAAATGCTGGAACATATGTATTATTATCAAACATTTATGCTGCTTCTGGCAGGTGGGATGCTGCAGCAGAGATGAGAAGCTTGATGAAAAACAGGGGAATAAAAAAGGAACAAGGTCGCAGCTGGATTGAGGTCAATAACGTAGTGCATGAATTTTTTGTTGGAGATGAATTCCACCCACAGATCCGGGAGATCCATGAGACTTTGCGGGGATTGGAAAGGGAGATGAAAGGAGCTGGGTATGTGCCTGACACAAACTTTGTGCTGCACGATATAGAGGAGGAACAGAAGGAGTATGAGCTCTGCTTTCATAGTGAGAAGTTGGCCATTGCTTTTGGGCTTATTAGCACACCTTCTGGAACAGCTATTAGAATTATTAAAAACCTTCGTATCTGTGGAGACTGCCACACTGCCACCAAGTTCATCTCTAAGATTGCAGAACGAGAAATTGTCATGAGGGATGCCAACCGTTTTCATCACTTCAAACATGGATCGTGTTCATGTAATGACTATTGGTGAAGAAAAAGCGACATCATGCATTTTGTTTCTTTTTCCAACCAACCACCATAGTTCACTATGATAATTAAAAAAAAATTGGGAACACCAATTAGCAACAAAAGAAAAAAATTGGGAACATCGATTAGCACAATCTAACATGTGGTAAACACTTTTTCCATTAAGATAGTTTAAGCAATCTTTTCTCCTCATTCTAAAAACCAAGCGAACGATAAAGCATCTCTTCATCTACCTATTTTCATTTTTTATTTACCTTTTCCCCGGAAAGTTTTTGCTTTACCTTTTTCCCCAAAAAGTTCATATCCCCATCCCATAAAATATTAAAATATAAGATGCTTTTATATTAAGTGGCTATATTGCAATTTGAATCACTTTAACTTAGGATATTAGTTTATAC
>ML787844.1:232648-265117 GCA_009831015.1 Picea engelmannii | reverse complement strand
AGATGATCAAACATAGAACAACAACTATTGTTATAATAAATCCTATCGATGCCTTTCATTGGTGCTTTGATTCCATTGACTTGGACCCATGTTTTTGTGCTTGTGTGTCCCGTTCACCCTTTCCTGATTCACTGTTTGGAGCTCATCACCTTTCTCCACTTATTTGGCCCTTGAATATTTTAGTATCTCGTTAGTTTAGGTGATCAAATCATGAGCGCTTGGGATATGGTGGAAAGAAATGCAAGGATTTCCCTCTGCAGTCAAAGTACTTTGACTCTATATTAATTCATCACCATTTTGTGAGATATCCTAAAGTTTGGTAAATATCCTTTATTTATGTTTTTATTTAAATTATTATTATTATTATTTTTTATTAATTTTGAAAATGTATTATTTAATTTTTTTAATGGTTAATATAGAGGTGATGGGACTAAATATCTCTTGTGGTGGATATTTATTTTTTCTCAAGTGTTTGTTAGGCCAAAAAAAAGTTGATTTAATATATATTAAATATAAAAGGAACCATTGGTCTAATATGAGGTGTGCAATTAAATCCTGTTAGACAATGCTGTCGATTCCTGTCAAACATTGTAGTCGATGTCTGCAAATCTCTTCTTGTCATTACACAATGCATCCTCCATCCTACATCTATACTACATGCACAATCTAGTCGCAGTTTCCACCTACAAATAATCGAAGTCCCTGCATGCATTGTTTTAGACTTCATGCACCCTATTACTAGAACTATTGACATGCATAAGTTCTTACCTCTATAATGAGTTTTTTCATGCAGTGTCCGCTGAGGATTATTGAGAGGTTCCAATCACCATCACACTTGTATTCTTCTTCATTGTGAGGTATTTGAGTTCTCTTTCCAAGCATACAATCTTTGTGAGGTCTCTGAGGTCTCTGCCCAAGCATACGATCTTTTCCAAAGCAGTAAAAAATAACATATGCTTATGTGTTATAAGGTGCAATACGAAAGAGTAGACGTGAGTTACTTCATGGACCCTATCTTTTTCATTTTGTTATAATTCCAATAGCGAGGTTTTGTTCCTTGCAAGAGTTTATTTTTTGTTTAAATCCTACCATGCAAGAGTTCATTTTATATTTAAATCCTACCATATATATTGATTGCGGAACAAATAATATAATCAAGGAAAATAATAAAATCAATCACAACTAGGTCAACACAATCCTTCCACATAGTTACCATGTTCCTTAGGGTCGTCCCCACAACCATACATATCTACCAACACGTTCCACACCAAGTTGTTGTACTTGAATCCAGATCCAAACCTTAGCATCCTCACCCAGTCTCCTTTCCTGCATCAACCCATGGACTCCATATCCATATACGATAACACCCACAAGCAACTAGCTTACATGTTCTTGAATTTGTGCAGCCAACTAGATATAACATAAAATACAAGGAGCTCAGAAAACATTAATGTATATGACAAAAACTACAATAGAAGCTTGCTATGCATTCCCATGTCCAATTTGATGATGAACATTGGCAATTTAAAAACATGAAAAATGAAAACTACAAGACTATTCAATTAGATGATACCTTTGTGAATGGAGATATTTGGTCCTGAATGTTGTTTGATTCCTTTGGGCAGAGTATAATGATGAGAGCTCCTGTAAATCCATTCAAAAAACATATGAATAATAATGCTAATGCTAAACATAGCAGAACACAACATCTATGATTACTTAAAAGACATAAGGCCACTTACTCTGTGAATTCATAGTTACTCAACCCCAAGCTCTTCCCCACTTGATTGATTATCACAGGGCCCCCGAGGTGAATATAAATTTTTTCTAAAGCCTTCTTGAAATTGGGTTTCCAAGGTCGTTATGTTTTTCTTCAGGGCTTGGTTGCATAATCTATAAATTGGGATAAAAAACCTTTGAGAATCTTTTGTATGGGACCAAATTCCAAATCTGAAGTCCGAACACAGTTACTCAACCCTAACCTCTTCCCCACCCGATTAATTATTATAGGGCCCCCTGGGTGAATATAATTTTTTTCTAAAGCCTTCTTGAAATTGGGTGTCTAGGGTCGTTATGTTTTTCTTTAGTGTTTGGTTGCAACATACATAATTTGGGATCAGAAACCTTTGAGCTTCTTTTGTATGGGCCCAAATTCCAAATACTAAGTCTGATCATTACCATGAATTTTTAGTCGATGAAAACACCCGTTCTTTTTAGTAATGGAATGAAAAATTTCCCACTTTCCTTCTTCCACATCTTATGCTTTTGCAGACTCTAGATCATCACCATAACCATCACACCCCCACTAGTGATGTAAATGAGTCTAGTAGAAGAAAATACAGATTAGGTAAAGCGATCGCTAAGTGTGGACATGTCATCTCTATGGCTCCATTTGACATATTCACTAATATTCTGAGCATAGTGAACAACCATAAAAAACACAAAGAGAGTGGGTTTAGTTGAGGATGAACCCTTTTCCAAATCCATACAAGGTCTCGTAACGAGGCGTGACATCTAAAGATTGAAATATCCACACACTGTTGCATGTGCTACACTTTCATTAGGAATGTAAAACCCAGGATGTGATATTTTTCCTATGCAACATGTGTCATGGAGAAATTTAAAAACAATTAATAACTTTATTTTTTTAATTTAATATTTAACAATTTTATTATTATAATACTAATAGAAAATAGGGACATCAATTTTTTTTCCTTTACATTTTAGTTTTTTTTAATTTTATAATAATTCTTAGCCATATAATTGGCATAATGTCGCTTGTAAAAGGACTGTGAAATCGTCATAATGCCACTAGAATCATGGTATAGATTATTTGTTTTCCATCATACATTAAATGCATTATCAAATATCAGTAAGACACAACAACTTTTCCATAGCAGAGATAAAAATACAGTTATGAACATTTTTTCCCAGATTATACCTAAGGATAGTGAAATATGTTGATAGCTTCTAGTTATGAAAAGTGAAGCCAAAATAATTACAAAGCTCACTTACATAGGTTACGAAGTCTAAACATTGAAATCTATTACATAATAGAACTCCATTCTAAATAAGAAATGACAACATTTAAAAGGAAACACACATTTATGAAATTACATAACATGTCTTGTGCTATCTATGTCTTGGAGCTATAAAATTTATGTCATGTTTTCTATTTTAGTTGAATGAATTTGCTCATCATTGCTACAAACTCATCATTCTCAATTCACCCATCTTTTTCTATCTATCTTAGCAATTATATCCTTAATAGTATCTTAATCACCATTCCAAATATTTCAGTGTCTCCTCTTATTCCTTCTTTATAATGTACCCACTATTGTCTTTATCAACATATTGACAGGAAATATATTGATGATATTTTCTATCCATTTTGTTAATGTGGATGGTGGAAGTAATAAACTCGAGTAAGACAAAAGAGTTCAGGGTGTTGTCATCTCCAACTGATAAGCATAATCATGTCATGTCTTTAGCATGAAATGAATCATGTTTGAGAAATGAACTCATACCATAGTTACATTTGAAAGAAACCAATAAGCATAGTCATGTCATGTCTTTAGCATGAAATGAATCATGTTTGAGAAATGAGCTCATATACCATAGTTACATTTGAAAGAAACCAAACCACACCAAACCACATCAGATGCTCTTGAATACAATCAACAAACACTATAAAATTTGAATATAATATATTTGAATAAAAATCAAATCTTTCACCGAACACTCTCATCCATATTAACACTTAATAAAACCATAACATTCTAGATATATCTTTTCGTTTTTGTTTTTATTTTATATATATGAAATGATATAACTACATAGTCCAAAACTAAAACCATGCAGCATACACTAAATCCATTTAATCAGTTATCTTGATATATGGATGAAGCATTGAACCCAAAAGAAAGTCTATAAAGCATGAAGGAAAAAAATATCTTTTAAATATATCAAAAGATATATAATTTATTCCCTATATTTAAAAATAAGAAGGTAAATGATCTTCCTTCTCCAACCACAAACATGCAAAAATAATAGATCAGTAACCTTTCCTTGTGTTGCGAGTAGACGCTAGTGCGAATCAACTGTAGAACCAATTCTAAATTGAATCAAGACTAGAAAGTATAAAATCCATATATAATCAAATACGATCCCATAACTTGAATCGATTATTTTCTTTATGGAAAGAAAGAGAACAAATGCCAAAAAGTATTAAAACTGCAAGCTTATTTTCTGTGTTATTCGTCATAATATTAACGTAAGAGCCACATCTATAAACGAATCCAAGCAACCTATCTATCAACCCGTTTCACACATATATAAATACATGCAATTGGGAAGTAACAACATAGCAGAGTAGAGCAGTAAGATCCTACTCAAGCCAAGTATAGTTCAATAATATCTCACTTCTAGCCCTCTTACATTGACCTTAAATTGATAAATATTTCATGTGTTTTCTTTATAATGTACCAAACTGAAGATTGTTTTGTTTGTGTTGTGGATCAGAACTTTTGGTGCAGTGGAAGAAGATATGGCCTTTGTACATAAACATCAGCCCCCTCACGTATATCCAATTAGAGGAAATGAAAAGGAGGAAGCTTCTCAAATTGATAATAATAACAAGGATGAGAACGAAAACGATCTGGGTATAAGAGGGCACATCATGATAGGTCTCTCTAAGCCTCAGTCACAAGAATGTTACCCTTGTCCTAGCCTTGTCCCTTTTATTGATTATGATCTTGCCCCACCGCCTCAAGGACCATACAATCGTGCCCCTAGCTATGATTATCCTCCTCCTCATGGTAAGTACTAAGTAGGATTGTCTTTTGGTCACCGATCCATTTTAATATATGCAAAAGGTGTTTATGAGTGTTACTTCTCCATTAAAAAAATTAAATGTTGTTTGGTAGTTAACTGGATCAACCATTGTTTGTTCTTTGTTCACACCACATCATGGAAGTCATCGTTACCAGCCCCCTTGTTGAAACCCTTTCGTTCTTTTCATTTCCCCTTCTCTTGTTCTATTTTCCCACCTATTTACACCTTGTCTTTCACCCTTCTATATTTTCCCCTTTTCCCACTTCCTATTTATCCCTTCTTTTTCCCTTTCTTGGTTATTGTACTTAGCTATTTTCACGTTCCCACACCTTCAGACCCACGGATTTTCGCACTTGTATTCTTGATCATTCACCTATGCATAAGGCCGCGTCACCACTTATACTTTTCTTCAATTCACGGGTATACGGATTCAAATATTTTCCTTCCCTTTCCCGTCGCCTTCACATTGCACTTCAACTTTCACGTTCTATATTTTGACCATCACTTAACTTTTATTCTCTTCATGGATGTCAGGTTCCCAAATGTCCCATTCTATTGATATTCGTGAATTCAACTGATCTCCTTCTACACTTAGTTTCTTTGTATAGCTTATCCAACCACGGGTTCGCAGGTTGGTGGGTTCACGAAAATTTCATATTGAACTTCTCTCATCTCCATCCCCTATATTACATTGCTTTTCCCAATGCAAAGTAAGTGTTATATTTAAATTCTAACAATTGTTTTGCAAACTTTGAAAAGGACGTTATTAATGGCGAAAGGCTCAAGAAATATTCATTAAATCTTCATTTAATCGTCATTTGCGAGGGGATTAAATTAAATTATCTCTTGAAAAGGCTCATTTGTAAATATCATTCAACCGAAGAAACAATTTTATCAATTTAATGGCAACATCAACAAGAAAACAATTCTGTGGTGATACTTTGAATATTTTTGGCCGCGAAGATCATAATTTCCAGTGGTCGAGAGAATATTGGTATTATTCTGTTGATTAAGGTTGGTTGTCATTGATGTCAACCCTTGAAGAAAGCCCCGTAGAACAAAGGTTTGGGTAATTGACCCAATATTGTTTGATTTAAATACGACTCATTATTGTTTTGTCATGGTTGATAAGAAGTAAATATGGATGAACTCCAAAGTGGTCCCCTTATGGTAAAAGCCCTCACAGGAAGATGCTTTGTAGAGTAAGAGAACCCATGCTTAGTTGTGTAATAATGAGATGAAGGACAGTGAATTTGTCAGGGAAACTATCCTATATGGATAGTGCTTGTCATGCCATTTCCGGTGGTATGTAGAACGTCACATAACTCCTCATAGTTAGAGAGTTATGACCATGTGAAGTTGGAGAACCCAGGTTTGGGTAATGGACCCAAGTTTGTTTGATGGATAACGGTATGATTTTTTCTATATTTGAAGGTAATACTATTCTATATGGATATTACATGTCATTCCATTTTTGGTGGTATGTGGAACGTCACATAACTCTTCACGGTTTGAGAGTTATGGCCTTACGAAGTTGGAGGACCCTCACATGTCATCTAGAAGCCCCAAAAGGTCAAAGTAGTCAAAGTGGTTTAAGGGATTTTAGAAGGTAAATAATAAAGTGAAGTGATGAGTGTACTACAATTCAAAGTGAATACAAAATAAATTATTTAAATAATAAATTTAATGGAAAAATTAGAAGTGGGTTAACCCTAAAATAAGGAAAGTGGGCAAAGTGACCTAGAAGATGTTTTTAAGGAAGCTACTTGGAGAGTTTAAATAAGAGGCTAGGTTCTCTCATTTTAAACACGCTTGAGAATATTGAATATCTATAGGTGTCTGAGGCAACCAAGGATATCTAAGCCTAATTTCTGAGGGAAGGTGAAGAAAAGAAGGCCAAAATGCAAGGAAGGATAAATTCTTTTGATGGTGCTTTCTAAGGTATGTTATTTACATGTCATCTCACCATCTTCGCTATAACATTTTTTCTATAATGATTCAGACTGTGAAATTGCTATGCCACTGAGAAAACATACCCGAGTATCTATGGTAAACAATTACTCTTGTGGTTCGTTGTATTTTGGGAGTTACACTCCGTGGACAATAGGGTTTGTGGCTAGTCCTAAAACTAGTCAAAAACAGGTGTTTCAGGTAAAAATGTCATAACTTCTTCATAATAGATCCAAATTAAGTGAGAACAAATGTGTTGGTTAGGGTACATTCTGTAGTATGTTTTGTAATAGTTTTAGATCAATTCAACTAATATTTTTTGTGGGGCACACTCTACAAGTTCGCTCTCTAGAATAAGCCAGAATTCAGCAAGGAATGTGATCATATACACTAGGTCTATTATAGAGCTACAAATCAGATTTGGATGATGAAATTGATGATGGATTTTGGTTTAGGTACATGTTGATTACATGGTTGAGACAAGTAGCTGATGAGTTGGCACATACATGAGGTGTATAGTTAATGATGTTGGTACATATTGATGAGTCATAGTTGATGAGTAGTTGACACATGATTGGTACATACTTGGTACATGGTTGGATGCACTTGTTTATGGTACATGTTGATTACATGTTGTTTGGTACAGGTTGGTGCATGGTTGATGCACTTGTTTATGGTACAAGTTGATTACAGGTTGAGGTACAGGTTGATGCATGGTTCAAATTTATTGGTACATGTTTACAACGGTATATCTCACAGTGATAGTGTGACAGTGGTTCCATCATTCTACTTCTACTTTAGGGTGGCAGGACGGGGCAAGGATAGGTGGTTGTAGCCACCTTCCGGTTGTATTCGGAGAACATAGGGGGTTGTAGCCTCCTTCTGGTTGTAGTTAGAGAATTGGGGAGTTGGAGCTTCCCTCAGGTTGTAGCCTGAGAAAATAGAGGGTTGGAGCCTCCTTCCAGTTGCAGCTGGAAAACAAAGGAATTTGGTGCTTCCAATGAATGTAATTCTTCAAGACATATAAGAAAAATCATTCCATGGTTTTCTCTCGATTTGGGTTTCCATGTAAAACACTGGTGTACTGTGTATGTGTGTGATTGTTTATTTCTTACTGCTCATTATTGGATAATAATTCTACATTGATATAACATTTGAAGAAAAATGATTATAATTACATTATTATTGATTCACCCTCCCTCTCAGTAATCCAACATATTCCTCCCCTACTCCTGCTGAAAGAAACGAGAACATGATTTGGACATCTGGGATTGCTCTTACTGGTTGTGTTGCATAGGTTTTCAACTGTAAATAAATTGTTGCATGGTGTGTTGACAAATACATACCAAATCAAAGGGTTGTACAACTCCAAGGACATTCCCGAATTTCTTTGTTGCCTCAAGTTTTCCATAAAATGTTAAAGCTGCCAGAGCCCACTCTCACCTTCAAAGGTGAATATTGCAGGGACTTCTTGAAGAAACATAATAATGGGCTCACCCTCTTTCCAGAGTACTTGGAAAATCCTACGTCCATACTAGTGGACATAACCATAATTTAGGTTGACTCTTTGAAGAACCCTTATTTAGAAATCACATGGTTTTTCACCAAAATAACAGGCTAGGAGAATACTGCTTCCATATCTCGGATGATTCTATACATTTTGTATTTTACGGTCCAAAAGAAATCTATTTTTGACTGGGGTAATCTCATTTCCATCGAAATTTCTTCCCAATTGTCACATTACAAAAAGGATAGGAAATTCTTCATGGCTTCATATTTGATATTTTCTATCACACATTGTTACCAATTCCCAAATTTGACTATCAACAACATGGTAAAATGTGAAGCGGACCTTGTTACCTTTTGGTATCAGGCGTTATGGAGCCATAAAACCCCTATATTTTCTATGAATTTTATAATGACTTCGTTTCAATTTTCAAAAAAAGTTTATTCGGCGAAAGCACCTCCAGGGTATCTATTGTAGCTGTCAAATTTATAGAGAAGAAAGGAACGATAGAAAAATGGAAAATCATAGTATTATAAGAATATTTTGTTCAAAAGAAAATCCTTCCTTTCTTCGATATTATTTGTCCGATAAATTATTCATCACGGAGGTAGCAAGGAAATACAATTTCTGGTTGCACTTTTTCCATGAAAAAAGGAAAAAAATAATAATTTATTTCTCTTCCCTAGAAGATTGGAGAATTTGTATTGAGGAATATAAATAAAATTGATGAATTTGCAGGTCATTTTGAAAATGTCAGTTTGAAATATGCTAATAAGATCAAAGGTTTTGACCCAAGCAAAACCTTTATTGAACATATGCAATCCATAGGGTTTAGTAATTCTTTCATTGAATCTATTTTGAGTGAAGAAGAATAAATAAATAGCTATAACACTCATGCACATGATAGTGCCGATATGGAAACATTACTTAGCAAAAACGACCATTATAAAAAAAATGGAAACAATTTTGGTGAAAGGAGTGCTTAATATCTAGTTGTCACTCCGAAAAATACTACATCTAGGAGAAATTTTCTAGAGGCCCACCTAGTTAAGAATTATGTCAACAATAGCTCTACTGGAGGAGATTAGAACACTTCCTCCTAAAAAATTGAAATTTCCCACAAAATTCCTGCAAGAAAGAAGAGAAAAACTTCATTGCAGGATGATGAGAACAATCTCTTAGAAAATGATATTCAAAGTTTCTCTTTGGAAGAAATGGAATTGGAATCATATATTGAAAATATGTTTTCTGGAATAGAACAACATGAGCATGTTGTTCAGAAAAAACACTACATTGAAAGTTGCGAATGAAAGTTTCAGTGAAGAAGAATCCTTTACTATTCAGAGTGTTGTTTTTGATAAAGATTCTAAAAAGTCAATAATGGAAAGAAATGATCAGAGAAATAAGAAAGGAAGATCCCACTAAGAGGTTGACCTTAAGTATATGTGACCATCTCAAATTTCCAAAATTCACAAGGAAATCAAGGATGTGCTCGATGATTATATCAATGGTTTGGAAGTTGATAATGCCAGTGTAAAGAAAAAATTCAAAGAATTGGAAACTTTCATGATGCCTCTTCCCATTTTTTCTATCCATTTAATAATGATAAAGCCAACTATATCAAGTATCAAATTCAAAGGATCATGAAGTTTTCTTATGGATGTTCGAAATTATGTTGAGAGGAATATTAAAAACAGAATGCCACTCATAATGGAGGCTTGGGAAGTCTCTAAAAATATTGTTTCTTTTGGTTTGAGAGTGCATGCATTCCATGGATATCTTCAAGCTGAATTAAAAAATGAAAAAAAGGTTTTATATAAACGATGTCTTACCATTTGGAATCAAAGTTTCCAATATGACAGAGGAAAAGAGGAGAGAAGAAGATTTTCCTTATCCCAGTCGAATTAAACAGTTGAAATCCTACTGGATAGAAAAGATTAAAAATCTAAGAGATATTTTTCAAACTTGCAGTGAAGTCATAACAAAGAGAGAAGAATTATTCAAAAGGATTACAGAAATAGACTTAACAGGTAGCATTGGCGAAGTTCAAGATCCCAAATTAATTTTTAATTCATTTTTATGACAAAGTAATAATTTGATGAACACGTGGAAATACTGAATGGATTATCGACTGAAAAATTTAACAGTGTAATTGAGTATGGTGAAGAATAAATTGATAATTGGCTTATTGATAACTCTATAAAAAATCAAGACATTGAAGAATCAATTCATGGTATTTCTCATGATCTAAGAGATTTAGAAGGAGAATTATTTAGTATCAAAATTAGATATGAGATAAATGTTGCGCCCATGAAAAATTATATTGAAGTATGGTTTAAAAGAGCAATTGATAAGTTAACTAAACAAGGCCAAGAAACGACAGTTGGGATAGTTTCGAAAACCGTCAGCGAGGAGAATAAAAGGACAACAACAAGCAAGTGAAGAGAGAGAGAGAGAGATACAATCATAATATTGTTGCTCCATATCCACCCACCTTCTTCCTTCTACAATTTATTTCCTTGTACATTTTTACTTTTATGGTTTGCGGGAGCCCTAATCCTAGTCCTTTGGACAAATGCCTTTTAAATTTCAAAGAATTATAACATACTCTATTATTTTGAGAAATCCCAAGAGAAGTAATTCGGGATCAGTTTTGATCGTATTTTATAACTATGAGCTCTGAGAATAAAATATTTGAAATTGATCCATCATAATCTTCTTTTGAGCTATGCAAGTATTTACTCTATAAAAGTTCTATTATGTGTCTGTACCATCTTCTTTTATTTTTATGCGTGATCAAATTTTTTTATTTTCTCTATGATGGATTTGAGGAAATTGAGTTTATATTCTGCAATGTGTGATGTGTGAGGTTTCTGGTCCTTTCTCGGGAATTATCTTAAAATAAATCTTTTATCTTTCAACATTTTTATCTTTCTTTGAGCATAAAGATTGGACCATATTAAGGTCCTATATTATTTCTAGATCTAAAGTTATTAAATAATACCATAATCCAAAGAGGAGTACCACCTCTATAAAAATGCAGGAGGATTCATATCCTCATGAGGTTTCCATTTTGGCCCAGATGGATTCAAGCGTCAAAATGTTTGGTGACCTTACTGGGGAGCAACTGAAAGATTTGTATATGGTTACATATCATAAAATTAGATGACTTTTCCTCAGTATAACCAACCCTAGTTAGAAATTGGATTAAATAATTAATGATTTTTTCTTCATTAGCTATATAATCTTGCAATAACAACAACCAAAACCAGGGAAGAATTATAAAGGTCTTGGCAAACATTGGTTCAAGAAGAAGAAGAAATAGAAATTCTTCGAAGAGAAAGGAGAGACGAAAGACAAGACTGAATAAATGAGAGATGAGCTCTAAGAGTACAAGAACAAGGAGATAATTGAAGCTGGATAAATACAAAGGACCAATCACTAGAATCAAAAGTAAGCAATTACATACTTCATAAACTAAAGAACTTATTCTTGATGAAAAGGAGAATCTTCTGGACATGGAAGAAAGAAATGAATAAAGGCATGAAAAACCACATGAAGAAAGACGTGAAGAACCACATGAGGAAAGACAGGAGGAAATATGTGAAGAAAGGAGAAGGTTTAGAAACCCTAGATGAACAAGAGATTCTCCTCTTGACTTGTGAGGAAAACAACACGAGATCCCAATCCTTCCTAAAGGTACTTTGAAATAATTTTATGTAGATGGAACAATTGATGTTAAAAGACATGTAAATTTGTTCCTGGATGTTTGTGACTTTCATCTTGTGGAATATGACAATGTAATGGTAAGGTTGTTTCTCCAAACCTTATCGGGCCAATCCTATGAGTGATATACAATGTTTCCCACCAGATCAATTGGTTCATTCGATGATCTTGAAAACATGTTCTTAACTATGTTCGCTCCCCTATTCGTGTATCATACCCTTCTCACTAATTTCACTCATATTTGTTTAAAGAAGAATGAGAGAATGCAAGATTTCAATCTCAGTTTCAAGAAAACTCTGAGAAAAATTCCCAAAGATAAAATGCCTAATAGCCTAATGATACTTGGTTGTTATAAAAATTCCATGACACCAAATGTAAAATTTTCTATCATTTCATCCCAAATGGATACCCTAGAGGAAGCAATGACTAAATCCACATAAATGGAAGAAATCATGATTGAAACAAGCATTGACCATGATATTATCCTTGAAAAAGCACAAAGGCAGATGGGTAATTTAAATATCGATGATCAAGGAGCTTCTAGTTCAAAAAGGAACGAAGAGAAAAGGATGCAACTAAGTCAAAACTAGATCACTGGTGGAGGATTTTTCAAGGGAACTATATCGAATGCGAAAACAGACCCTGTGGCAGCCAAAGTGAATAAGAAAATAATTAAAACTGCACAGATGAATAAAACAATTAGACAGATGCAAAATGAAATAACTAGATTGAGAAGGAACAATAATTACATACCAAATCCAATGATGTCGGTCCTAGAACAAATAAGAAACCCTCCTCAAGAGCAGAGAGTGAGGTTTGATAATGATGATAATCAAATACAAAGGGTTCCCAGACAACCAACTCCAAATGCAACAGTTCTTGATGAACCATATATTGAACAAATGACTAAACAAGAAAATGATTATTTACCGGAGGAAATTTTTGAACCTGTACAAACAGATGGATGCGAGACATCCATGTGCATATTTGAAGAAGGAAAATATGACCCTGACTTGCAAGAAAACATTGCCCAGACACAAGCATTTTTAAATAAGTCCAAAAGTAAAGATAAATCTGAAAAAGACAAAGAGAAAGTCAAAGAAAAAGATAAAGAAAAGGAGAATGAGAAAGATAATAATAAAAATGTGACAAGAAACACTGGAGCTAAGAAACAACATCAAATATCAACCCCCCCCACAGATGAAATATAATGTGGTTGAAGATCTGAGTAAGTTGAGGATTACTCTTCCTTTCACAGAAGTGGTGAAGATTCCCCAACAAAGGAAAAATATTTTGAGGTTGTTAAATGAGCCAGCTAGAAGAATTGAAGTAGTTGTAGCAAGCTCAAAACAAATTCAAAGTACATCAACAATCAAGTTGAGAGGCAAACTCCCACCCTTCTATATTTCAATAGAAAACCATGATGTTGCACTCCATAATTTTTTATCTGATACTAGCGTGACAAATAATATCATGCCCTTGGCAGTAATGGAGGCACTGGGTATGAGTTGCACTAGATACTATGAGATAGGTGAAATCATTTATGCGATTGATTCTAGGAAGGTGCCAACTTATGGAGAAATTAAATATTTATATGCCTAGATTATTGTTGCTCCTCATATTAGTACAATTTTCAATATTGTGGTGGTGGATATTCCTCATGCATATGGATTTGTCCTTGGAAGATATTGGTAGTCCATGATCCCAGACTATATAATGAATGATGGAAGATACATGATATTGTCAGATAAAGATGGAGCAATGATCAAGGTTCCTCGTGAACCTAGGAGACCATTTTCTTTTAAAAAGAAAGATAACGAGCTTATGGAAGATTATATAGATGTTGGTATTGGAAATTATTTCATTTTGGATATGGAGCATTATGCAGGAGCATCCTTGGGCTCGGGAAATCTGCATCACCCAAAAATATTTCCATTCTGCAAATATGAAATAAGTCGAATAAAGACTTTGTTAGTGGCCCATTTTATTTAGTCACTTTGTTGTAAATTCAAACTACCGACTAATCCCACAGCTACTCTTGCTATGCTGAAACTCGTGCTGAAACTAGTTCTAAAACACGTGATGAAACTCATGTTGAAACTTCCACTTATAGAGAAATTTTACAAGTGTCATGATGAAACACATGCTGAAACACACACACATAATGAAATTTTACAACTATCACGATATTTATTTATTTGAAACATTGTGGCCGTACACATTTGATTTTTCCACACTGGTATGCTTTCATGATGAGTTGCAGCTACCATTAGACAAAGCCAAATAACTCGTGGCTAAAGAAAAAAATGTGACCCGAGGCCAAAAGGAAATTGAAGCAATCTGGAAGACAAAGAGACGGTTGAGTAACAAATCGTTCTTAGTTGGAAGGAAAATCATTTCAGAGCCAAGGAGGAGTTTTAAAAATAATTTGAGCGTGATTTTGAAGGGGTTGGTGAAGCATGGAGCAAGGGAATTGTAGAGGGTGGATTGAAGAGAAAGATTATAGTTTGGGTGAGCACGCAGGAAGGGAGAAACATAATCTCAACCCATACATGCAAACCATTACCTTATGGACGATTTTGTAGTGGTTTTCAGCCACGCAAGTAGGAATTCAAGGCGGTCTTTTTAGCTCAGGCTGGATGTAATCTAGAAATATGTTCTATGCATTGAATTAATAAACGAATGGTATTGAAATTCGTGGGTTTTCAAGTGTTTTAGTTTCCATTGGATTCCTCATTATTTGGAAAAAGTATTTATATTTTGTTTTTCCACTGTACATTCTGTAGCAGGGTGTGTGTTGTAATTGTGTGTGTGTTGCAGCTCAATTACCTCTGCATTAGTGAAGATTGAGGATATTGAAATGGAGGACAATCATTTTGCGGGTTACTAGAGGATGTCATTTGATGGAGCTTGCTCAAGCTCATGGAGTGTGTTATCACATAGGTTTGTAGGGGGTGTTTTTCTTTCCTTAGGAATGGACACCATGGCGAAAAAATGACAAGAAGCGGGCAAAACACCCATAAAAACCACTTATCCTAATTTTATGGAGCTCGAGTGCATTATATTAAGGGGTGCGTAGATCTGAGCGGCTGGGATCTATGTGCTCAGATCTATGGCGTAGGATCCATATCGGACCCTCCCCGACCTTCTACCTTTAATGGTGGGGCGGGTCTGAGTTGGTGGTTTTCGAGCACGGGCCCCCCACTAACGTGGAGCCTCCTCGCTAACTCGGACCCCCCCTGCACTAAACCACTAACCACCTACCCCCCTCTCCGAGTAGACCACTTATTTCCTCCTCTTACCGCCCACGTCTCCCGCTGACACCTGTTCCCCACTCCGTCTCTCTCCTCTACCTATCGCATCTCCCTTTCCCCCTCCACCTTTCGCTACCGCACACTTGTCCTCCAGTCACTGTCCCACCTCCGTGCCTCACCCTCTTACCTCCTTCCATGTGTTTTCCACTCATGTTTATGTCATTTCCC
This sequence comes from Picea engelmannii, assembly GCA_009831015.1. NCBI lineage: Eukaryota > Viridiplantae > Streptophyta > Pinopsida > Pinales > Pinaceae > Picea > Picea engelmannii. The sequence goes on along the minus strand of ML787844.1, from coordinate 249,619 downwards.
TTTTCTGCTTCTGCCTCTTGCCTTCCGCCATCTGTCTCCTATGTCACCTCCACCTATATGGTTGTCCCCACTTTCCCTCTACCACCACATCCCCTCTCCTTGCCACACCACCCCTACACCTTCCCACCTTAGCTCTCGCATGCTGGTGCCCGTGCTCTCCCGGTCCCATCTTCGCTACCACGTCTTTCCGCATGGATGCCGAGTTTTTTTTGTATCCTGCTGAGCCCACACCAATCATCTCGCCAGCTCCTCCTCGTCAGCATCCTTCATCCACCTGCCAGTCTTCCAGGCTAACATCCAATAGAGAACAGAAGGTGAAGGAAAGGTCGCCACGTCTTCCAGTTGCAGGCATTGACTCTTCCCACTCAGATCTCGATGAAGCAGTTAATGAAAGCATGGAAGGTGGGTGAGACATCGTCTCCTTCCTTAAATAGAAGGCCTGAAAAGGACAAACCCAGAGGCAGACTGTCAGTCTAGACCAACAGAGATCGCGTCTGCCAGGAGACTACATGGGCACTCTAACCAATGTTTGCATGCGCAGCCTGACAAAGAAGATCCTCAACGCGAAGCATTGAAAGCATGACAAGATTGCCTTAGGCAGTTGGAGCCAATTCTAAGTATATGTAGGCAGTTTTTCCATTTTGTTAGTGTCGATGGTTGAGCTACGCTCCCGATTTGTAAAGTTTTAATGAAGACTCTGGTTTTCTGGTTATGTATCTATATTTGAGACTTCTTGTTTAATGTAAGTCAGTTTCCTTCCGTCTCTCTATAACAACTGTGTTAAAACACTTAGGCATGGATGATCCAGTCGAGGGTAGTTATGTTTTTTTGATGTAGGTTTGATCACAGGGACATTGCAACTAGTTTTAATCAGTCCCTTGTTGTTGTCTTTTCCCTCCAACACTAAATGAATCAGGCATGGATGATCTAGTCGAGTTGTTGTTATTGAATTGTGATGTATGTTTGATTTTAGTTCAGTGATAATTTCATTTAGTTCCCTGAAACTCTGAACCAAGAGGATCTTGTCTTCTGATTTTTTCCTCCTTAGGATGTTGGAAGACCGGATGTCCATAACATACCTCTACATTTTCTCCTCAATTTATTCATCCTACTCACCCTTACTACAAATTAATGACTGAAGTTATATCAAGACCTCATTTTCTTATGCATACCAGCCTAGTTTTCTGAGTTAAAGTGATATTATCCCGAGTCTGCTTCCATTAGACCCCCTTTAAATTTATTCATTGTGACATAAAATGGATGGGTTCTGGGATTACCTTTACCTCAATCCAGAGGTGACTTCTAGTGCTAACATTTATGGCGCCGCTGCTGGGGATGAATTGAATATTTTCCTCGGGATTGAATGACAAATCTTACTGGTTCTGAAGGTGCATAAAAACTTAGTACATTGAAGATTGCAAATGTGCACCTGACAACTCCACTGTTATGACTCCACTGTTTCAGCTATGGCTTCCAGAGGCAGACACACTAGGTATACTCCACAGTTTCCTTTAGGAACACTTGAAGCTGACCCAAAGAAAATTATCAGAAGGAGAAAGACCCTTCATGAAGGTACTTCAACTGCTGAACCAGGTATTTCTGATGATTTTTACCATCTTCCTATAGCAACTCCAGTAGCTGTTTCTCATTTTCCTATTACACCATCTGCTGGAGTTTCTAGAAGTTTAAATTTTGGGAGTTTTCCTATTGATTTCTTCTCTCCCAGTTTCACCACTCCTCCTCCTGTTAGAGTTGTTGATTTTGCATAAAGGGAAACCTCTGTTCCCTCAAGCCCTGCAGCTTTTTCCTTAGATCCTCTACTGTTTCCCTTTATTCCCAGGAACACACCCTCAATCTCCCATGTTCGAGCTACATCTCCTCCCGGTTCTCCTCCAGCTATCATCCCTATGGTAGGTGCTAATGCCCCTAGGAACATAATGGATTCCATACTGGATGCAAGATATTCCCCTCTGGTGTTACCTCAGCCAATGAATCCTCTCCATGTTGGAGATTACCTGAAATACATGCCCAAGTTCACTGGAGAAGAATACATAACTGCCGAAGAGAACCTTGCTGCCTTCTACAGTTATGCAGACAATTTGAATATTGAAAATGAGGATGTGTGGATGAGAGTTTTGTCTAGAATCTTCATGGTGAAGCTAGGAAATGGTTTAGAGGATTGACCCCTAGATCCATTGCTGGGATTGAGGATTTAGATGATGTCTTCTTGAGACAATGGGGGGATAAAAAAGACTTCATGTATTATATCACAAAATTTGGGTCCCTAAAGAGAAAAGAGGGAGAATATGTCTTTGATTTCTCCAAAAGATTCAACAAAATGTACAATAACATCCATGCTGAGATAAATCCTATAGAAGCCTCTGCTAAAATTACTTATGCTAGTGCTTTTGACCCTGATTTCTGCCTCCTGTTAAGAGAAATAAGAGCTACTTCCTTGGCTCATATGAAATATGCAACCTTGGAAGTAGATTCCAATGTGTTGGAAGTTGACAGACTTAGAAATACAACTGATAGAGACAAAGGAAGGGGGAGATATGAAGGTTCAACCTCCGGTTCCTCAACCTCCCATCCTCAAGTAGATGAATTTACCAAGATGGTAAAATCTCTTTCTGCAGAGATGGAGAAGATGAAGTTTGAAGGGAATAGGAGTTATAAGAGTGCCCAAAATGTTGAAAACATAGGAAACTTTAGAAGACCAAACAATACCCCTCAGATACTTCCAAGAGATCCTAGAAGTAGAGATAGGGATGATCAGAAAATCCAAACCCCTCTCCAAAATAATCTCGTCGCTGATGAAGAAGGTGAGGAAGAAGAGCTTGATCCTGAAATCCATTGTCTTGGAGACACCTCCCCATTCCCCCATTTGACCCAATCTACATATGAGGAGTCCCTCATGGATAGCCAAATAAATGAGTTGAGTAAATGGGACAAGACCAATAGTAGTCCAAATAAATATAACCTCAGGTCTAATAAGAAAGATGGAAAATCCAACATCCTTGATCATCTTCCTAGAGAATATAATCATGCCAAAGACGCAACAAAGAACAACAAGGAGAAGAAAACAAAGATCCCCCCACCATTAGCCAAAGATCCTGTCCCAAAAGTGAGAGAAATTCTAAAGCCCCCCCCTCTTTTAACTTTGAGCATGAAATTCATAAGATTAGGATCCCTGTACTCCTTTCAGAGCTAGTCAAGCATGAGGATTTTAGAAGGTCCCTCTCTAAACTGTTGCAGCCCGAGCCTTCATCTTATTCCACAGAATCAGTAAACCTTCAAGATGAAAAACCAGCAGTCATTCTAGGTCCCTTGATAGAAGACAAATATGATTCATCCTCTCCCTTCTACACCTCACTGAACATACATGACAAGGTGATGCATAATTGTTTGATGGACTCAAGGGCATATCATAATATCATGCCCAAAAATGTCATTGGCGATCTTGGATTAGAAATCACAAAAGCTTATCATGATTTGTATTCTTTTGATTCAAGGAAGGTACAGTGTCTTGGTGTCATCAAGGATCTGGTTGTGACCTTGTTTCAGCTGCCCATGAAAAGTGTAGTAATGGATATTGTGGTAGCTAATGTTCCCCCCAAGTTCGGAATGCTATTGTCAAGATCTTGGATAAAGAGACTTGGGGGAACTTGCAGATGAACCTCACATATGATACCATTCCTGTGTTTGGGGGGGAGAATAGAAGACTGTACAAAGAAGATTAGTTGGCCTATATTATTAATGATGAAGTAGACCCCACCAACCATCCTATTTTTTCACTTGATATTGATATGGGATCCATCTTGTTGCATCTCATTGATGCCCCTGAACCCCCTCTTGAAATCAGAAAGCAGTCCCTTAATCTTTGCGAAGATTCTTCACCAATTGCCTCTATCTAGAAAATGTTCTTTGATGGAGCCTCTTCTAGAGAAGGTGTTGGTGTTGGAGTGGTCCTTGTTTCACCTGGGCAAGAAATTATACCTTTGTCCTACAAGTTAGAATTTGAAGCTACCAATAATGTGGTAGAATATGAAGCTCTTGTTTTGGGATTGAGCGTTGCAAAAGATATGGGGATTGAAGAGTTGTCATTGTTTGGGGATGCTGAGTTAATTGTTCATCAAATCAGGAATATTTATCAAGCCAAGCACCCCAGGCTGAGATCATATAGAAATGAAGTCTGGGATCTAATTGACAGTTTTTTAATGGATTTCAACATCTCATTTGTTCCAAGAGAAGAGAATGCCATGTCCGATTCTCTGGCTATTTCGATAAGTAATTTCAGAGTCCCTCTGCCACCTAAGCTCAAGTATGATGTAGAAGTGAAATATAGACCCTCTATACCTGACAATGTCAAGCATTGGAAAGTGTTTGAGAGTGATATTGAAATCAAAAGGTTCCTAGAGACTGTTGATGATTTTTCTGCATTACACATTGATCAAGAGCCTAATTCTGAAATACATCCTCATGGTGATGCTTTTCTGAACACAATTGATAACCATCATATTGTCCAGCTACCCAACAATCATATCCCAAAGGGACTAGTTCCTTTGGAAAGACTATTTGACAAAAATGATGTGGCAGTAAAGGTTAGTATTTCAAAGGAGAATGCTGAGGTAGATGAGTGCAATATTGGCACAGAGGAGGATCCAAAATTTTTCAAGTTGTCAAGCAATCTATCAAGGGAACAAATGGCCTAGTATACTGAGTTATTAAGAGAATTTGTTGATGTGTTTTCTTGTACCTATGAAGACCTCAAAACATATGACACTAGTGTCATTGAGCATAAGATCCCATTGAAAGAGGAGGCCAAACCATTTAGGTAGAAATTAAGACAAATAAATCCTATGCTACTGCCTATTATGGAAAGGGAGGTAAAAAATCTCTCGGACACCCAGATCATTGTCCCTTTGATATATTCTGAATGGGTGGCCAACCTGGTCCCAGTAAGAAAGAAGAATGGGGAAATCAGAATGTGTGTCAATTTCAGGAACCTGAACATAATCTCTAAGAAGGACAATTAGCCTTTGCCAAATATGGAACACATATTGCAGAGGGTGACAGGGGCATCCAGGATGTCCATGATTGATGGATTCTCTGTCTATAATTAGATCTATGTCCTTCCTAAAGACAGAGAAAATACAACCTTCACCACTCCTTGGGGCACATTCATGTATGCCAAAATTCCCTTTGGAATGATGAATGCAGGAGAAACCTTCCAACAAGCCATGGACATCGCCTTCATTGGAGAAAAGGATAAATTTGTTGTCATATATTTATATGACATTACAATTTTCTCTAGGTTTGATAAAGAACATTGTCAACACCTGAGAAAGGTATTCTTGAAATGTAGAAGGTGCGGTCTCTCCCTTAATCCCAAAAAGTCATTGTTTTCCATGCAAGAGGGAAAATTGTTGGGGCATATAGTATCAACTGAGGGAGTCAGAATTGATTCAAGAAGGGTAGAAACTATTCAAACATTGTTACTTCCTAGATCCAAGAAGGAAGTTCAGTCCTTCCTGGGCAAAATTAATTTCCTGATAAGGTTTGATTCAAATTTTGTTGAACTGGTAAAGTAAATTATAGCCATGCTTAGGAAGGGGAATGAAGTACAATGGACTGCTGAGTCCAGAGAATCCTTCAACCAAATCAAGAAGGCATTGAATGAGGCACCTGTGCTGATCAATCCTGATTATTCCAAAGATTTTCTCATTTTTTCCTTTGCTTCTTTTGATACAGTAGAAGTTGTCTTATTGCAGAAAAATGCTGAAGGGCTGGAGAAACCTATTTCCTTTTTCAGCAGAGCACTAAGGGACGCTGAGATAAAATATGACATCATGGAGAATTAGGCCTATGCCTTGGTGAGAGATCTCAAATATTTCAGAGTCTATGTCCTGCATTCAAAGATCATTGCATATGTTCCTTCTGCCTTTGTGAAGGACATTCTCATTCAACCTGACATAGATGGAAGAAGGAGCAAGTGGATTGCCAAAATCCTTGAATTTGATCTGGAAATAAAGCCTACCAAACTAGTTAAAGGCCACGATTTAACAGAGCTATTGGATGAATCTAATTGCAAAGATTTGGAGGTCAACTTCATCGGCACCTGTTCATAAAATCAACAAGCTGATTTGTCTCATATAGGCCCACCAGTCAAACCTCCATTGGCATAATGCACCTGGTACAAAGAGATTATATTTTTTATGCAAGAGTTAAGACCTCCTGATGGAATGGGGAAAATCAAGGCTAGAGCCTTAAATCTCAAAGAAATTAGATATTGCCTTATTGACTAGGTCTTGTATTGGAAAGACCCTCTAGGAGTACTCCTGAGATGTTTAGACCCACAAGAGGCCCAAAGGATTATGTTTGATTTTCACGAGAGCCTATGTGGGGGACATCACTTTTGGAGGACCACAACATATAAGATTCTCAAGGCTGGATACTTCTAGCATACTCTATTCACTAATGTCTGTGCAAATACCAAGGCTTGTATTAAATGTCAAAAGTTCTCTGGGAAGAAACAACTCAATTCTTTGCCATTGAATCCCGTGGTAGATTCAGGCCCCTTTCAGTAGTGGGGATTGGAATTCATTGGGGAAATTCACCCTGCTTGAAGTAGTCACCACAGGTGGATCTTAACTGCAAAAAATTATTTCACCAAATGGATAGATGCTATTCCCACAAGGAATGCTTCTCACAAAGTAGTCATTGGTTTCCTTGAATATATTATGGAAAGGTTTGGTTGTCCAAACATAATCATCACTGACAACGCTGCATTCAAGGTCGAGCCATTGGTCAAATTATGTGAGCAGTTCATAATTTCATTGATCCACTCCAACCCCTACTATCCCCAAGGCAATGGACTAGCATAGTCCTCTAACAAAATCCTTATAAAGATTATCAAAAGACTGTTAGAGTACAACAAGAAAGCATGGGATTCAAATCTCAAATTTTCTCTGTGGGCTGACAAAGTGACAACAAAGAGGTCTCTTGGTGTCTCTCCTTTTCAGCTCATATATGGAGTTGAGGCCATATTTCCTTCTCAACTCACCTTGCCAGTGGAAATATTCTTCCAAGACTACCAAGGGGAGCCTGATGATATGATCAGAAGAATACATCAACTGGTATAAGTGCAACATACTAGAGAGCAGATGCTGGACAAGGAACATGACCATCAACATAAGATCAAGTAGGCCTTTGACAGGAAGAGCAGTAAAAAGGATTTCCATATGGGAGATCTAGTACTCAAATGGGATGCACCCAAACAGGACAAGGGCAAGCATGGTAAATTTGAAGCCCTCTGGATTGGACCCTTCAACATTTCTGAGATATTTCCAAACAACACTTACAGGTTGCAGAATTTGGAGGGGGATGAAATTTTTGGTGGCCTTGTTAATGGGAATTTTATTAAAAATTGCTTTGTTTGAGACATTCATGGTTCCTCCATGTCATTGTAAATACCACTTTTATTTATGTTTTATCGACCGACTCCACAACCCAACAGTAAGGCAACTGAAGCTGCGAGTTCTTGGCATCTCACAGGGAGCAGGCCATCCCCCATGGAGACAAATGTTATCACATAGGTTTGTAGGGGGTGTTTTTCTTTTCTTAAGAATGGACACCATGGTGAAAAAATGACAAGAAGCGAGCAAAAAACCCATAAAACCCACTTATCCTAAGTTTATGGTGCCCAGGTGCGTTATGTTAAGGGGCGCGTAGATCTGAGCAGTTGGGATATGGGCACTCAGATTTACTGCACATGATCCATATCAGACCCCCCTGACCTTATACATTTAAGGGGGGGGTCCGAGTTGGTGGGTTTGGAGTGCAACCCCACCACTAACGTTGTGCCTCCTCGCTAACGTGGACCCCCCCCACACTAAACCACTAACTGCCTACCCCCCCTCCGATTAGACCACTTACTACCTCCGTTTACTGCCCACGTCTCCCACTGACACTTCCCCACTCCATCTCTCTCCTTTCACTGTCACATCTCCCGCTCCCCATCCAACTTTCGCTACCACACACCTGTCCTCCACTCACTGTCCCACCTCTGTGCCTCACCCTCTTACCTCCTGCCATGTGTTTTCCACTCATGTTTATGTCGTTTCCCTTTTCTGCTTCCGCCTCTTGCCTTCCACCATATGTCTCCCATGTCATCTCCACCTATATGGTTGTCCCCACTTTCCCTCTACCACCGCATCCCCTCTCCTCGCCACATCACCGCTACACCTTCCCACCTCAAATCTTGCACGTCGGTGCCCGCGCTTTCCCGGTCCCATCTCTACTATCATGTCTTTCCACCTGGCCGTCGAGTTTTTGCTGTAGCCTACTGAGCCCGCACCAATCATCTCGCCAACTCCTCCTCGTCAGCATCCTTTGACCGCCTGCCAGTCTTCCAGGCTAACATCCAACATAGCACAAACGATGAAGGAAAGGGTGCCACGTATTCCAGTTGTAGGCGTTGACTCTGCCCACTCAGATCCCAATGAAACAATTAATGAAAGCGTGGAAGGTGGGTGAGACATCATCTCCTTCCTTAAATAGAACGCCTGAAAAGGACAAACGCAGAGGCAAATTGTTAGTCCAGACCAATAGAGATCGTGTCTGCCAAGGGACTGCATGGGTAGTATGAACAACGTCTACATGCGCAGCCTGATAGAGAATCTCCTCAACGGAAGAGTTGAACGCATGACAAGTCAGGCAGTTGGAGCCAGTTCTAAGTATATGTAGGTAGTTTTTCCATTTTGTTAGTGTCGATGGTTGAGCTACGCTCCCGATTTGTAAAGTTTTAATGAAGATTCTGGTTTTCTCATTATGTATCTATATTTGAGAATTCTTGTTTAATGTAAGTCAGTTTCCTTCCATCTCTCTGTAACAGTTGTGTTAAAACACTCGGGCATGGATGATCCAGTCGAGGGTAGTTATGTTTTTGTGATGTAGGTTTGATCACAGGGACATCACGACCAGTTTTTATCAGTCCCTTGTTGTTTTATTTTCCCTCCAACACTAAATGACTCGGGCATGGATGATCCATTCGATTTGTTGTTATTGAATTGTGATGTATGTTTGATTTCAGTTTAGTGATAATTTCATTTAGTTCCCTGAAACTCTGAACCAAGAGGATATTTTCTTTTGACTTTTTCCTCCTTAGGTTGCTGGAACACCAGATTTCCATAGTAGACCTCTACATTTTCTCCTCAAGTTCTTCATCCTACTCACCCTTAATACAACTTACTGACTAAAGTTAGATCAAGACCTCATCTGGCTGTGCATACCAACCCAATTTTCCAAGTTAAAGCGATATTATCTTGAGTCTGCATCCATTAGACCCCCTTTACATTTATTCGTTGTGACATAAAACTTATGGGTACTAGGATTACCTTCACCGCAATCCAGAGGTGACTTCTAGTGCTAACAAAGTGGAGTTGGAATTTTCCTTAAAATCCTAGAAAACATTGTGCACCCACATGCTATTAGACTTTAATTTGCATGCACAAATAATGAGGTGGAATATGAGGATTTAAAGAAAGGAATGACCCTTGCACAATAAATGAATATAGAACATTTTATTGTGACTGGTGAATCTAAGTTGCTAATAAATCAAGTCACTCAAAAATATAAGATTAAGAAAGAAAGACTTAAATTATACTACAAAAGAGTAAGCGAATTGATGGAATCCTTTTGTTCTTTTAATATTTCCTTCATTCCAAGGGATAAGAATCATAAGGAAGATTCATTAGCATTGGAGGCTTCACTGTTGAACACATATGATGTCCAAAGTGAAACATATTTTTAGGTAAAAAGAGTATTTCAATCTTTTGTACCTGACAATCAAGAGTATTTGCAAGTATTTGAGAATGATGAAGACCTAGAAATATTTTTAGTCAACGATAATGAAGATGAGGATAATGACATTACTGATGTTTTGAAGAATTGTGTTCAGTCCAAATCTATTTTTACAAGAGATGACCATGCTAAAAGTATCCTAGAATAAGTATTGGCCTGAAAAAGTTCAAGAAACGAGAAAAGTCAATATTGGGACTGATAGTTCCCCACAGTATATTAACTTGGGAATTGATTGCATAGTTGAAGAATTTGATCAATATGTCGCAATATTTAGAGAATATATAGATATTTTTTCATGGAGTTATAATGATTTAAAGGGATATGATAAAAAAATATTTCAACACATCATCCCATTAAGAGAAGGAGCAAATCCTGTCAAGCAGAAGATAAGGATGATGAACCCTAAGTTGAAGGAACTGGTGAAGTTTGAGTTGGAAAAGTTTAAGAAAGATGGAATAATATATCCCATCAAACATTCTGATTGACTTTCAAATTTGGTGGTTGTGAGAAAGAAGACTGGGGAGATTCGGATGTGTGTAGATTTTATGGATCTTAATAAATCAAGTGTAAAGGATAATTATCCTTTGGATAAAATGGAATTTCTCCTCCAACAAGTCACTGGATCAGCTTGAATGTCCATGTTAGATGGTTTTTTCGGGTATAATCAAGACTTGGTTGTAGAGGAAGACATAGCGAAGATAGCCTTCATAATGCCTTGGGAGACATATTCATATGCTAGGATGCCCTTTGGTTTAAAGAATGTTGGAGCTACGTTCCAGAGGGATATGGATCATGCATTTTAGGGTTTGATAGGAAAATTTATAGTGGCATACCAAGATTATTTGACATTCCATTCAAAGACAAGAAATGAGCATATTCATCATCCGAGGAAAGTCTTTGAAATATGTATATTATATGGAGTTTCTTTGAATCCAAAGAAATGCTTGTTCACTGTGAGTGAATCTAAATTGTTGGGTCATATTGTGTGAAAAGAATGAATCTATATTGAACCAGAGAGGGTTAAATCTATAAATTAACTCAACCCTCCATACTCCAAGAAAGGATTCCAATCATTTTTTGGCAAAACCAACTTTGTACGAAGATTTTCCCCTGATTATGCAATTATTGTGAAGCCGATCAATTCTTTGTTGAAAAAGAATAAAAGGTTCGGATGGACCTCATATACATAAGAAGATTTTAATAACATCAAAAAGGAAATCACTACAACCCCAATACTCATTAGTCCAAAATTCCAAAGAGACTTCATCATTTATTCATTTGCAACAGAAACTGTTGTGGCATCCATTCTTACTCAAAGAAATTCCAAGGGTGAATAAATACCAATTAGTTTCATGAGAAAGACCCTTCATGATTACAAATTAAGATATTTGGAATTGGAGAAACAAACCCTATCTCTTATAAAGGAAGTAGCACACTTTCGAACTTACATATTAAATTCTCATGTCATTGCATATGTTCCATTTTCTCCTATTAATATGCTTTTAAATAAGAAATTGAGAGAAGGGAAATGGGAAAATTGGTTGGCGAAGATTCAAAGGTATGAAATTGAAATTAAGCCTTTAAAAGCAATAAAAGGGAAAGGGTTGTGTAAGCTAATTTTGAACAATGATGCTTTGAATGGAGTAGTTTCAATTTCAATTGGAAAACCTATATTGGGTCCTGAATGGTATAAATATATTTTATGTTATTTAAAATCTTGAAAATTCCTTGTCACCATGACTCCATAGGAAATAAGAGCATTGAAAATGAATTCAAATCAGTATGTATTGATTGTTGATTTCTTATTCATAAGGAATTATGATGGTATGTTGTTGAGGTGTATTGATGAGAAGAGAGCTCAAGAATTAATGCAGGAATTTCATGGAGGTGTATGTGGTGGACATTTTGCACCCACTTCTACAACACATAAAATAATAAGAGTGGGGTTTGATTGGCCATCTATTTTTAAAGAATCATATGCTATGGTGAGAAAATGCATCTCTTGTCAACAATTTTCAGAGAAGATGAAAAAATATGCAATTCCATTACAACCCATATATGTAGAAAAACCATTCTCCCAATGGGGAATGTACGTCATCGAACCAATAAATCCAAAATCAAGTAAAGGGAATATATACATCCTCACTAGTACAGATTATTTCACAAAGTGGCAAGAAGAGGTAGCATTAAAAAGGGATGACTCTAAAGAATTGGTTAAGTTCCTTAAAGATAATATATTGTCAAGATTTGGTGTTCCAAAAAAGTTCATTTTTTATAACGGTTCAATTTTCATTGGGTCAAAATTTACATAATTTTGTGGAGAATATGGCATCATCATGGGGAAATAAAAAAACTATTATGCACAAGGGAATGGTCTTGCTGAATCTACCAATAAGACACTCATTCATATTTTGAAGAAAACTATTGATCAGACTAAAACAAATTGGCATTTGAAATTGACGAACATTCTATGGGCAAGGATAATGACCTTGAAAGACAATACTGAGATTTCTCTATATATGTTGGTTTATGGGAAGGATGCAAAAATTCCAATCAGACTCAAACTAAATGCCTTTAACTATGTAGTTATTACAAAAGATGCAGAAGATACTACTTCTATGCAAAATAGATTAAATAAATTATTAAAATTGGAAGAAGAACAGAGTGAAGCTTTGCATAAAACATATAAGAGGAAGTAGAGTGTCAAAAAATATTTTGATCAGAGCGCAACAATAAAGAATTTTCAAAAAGTCAAACTGGTGTTACTCAGGAACAAATCTAAGGAAAAACTATCAATGCACACAAATTTTGAAGCACTCTAGATCGGGCCGTACATGTTGAAAAGATCCTGGGTTTCAATTCATATATGCTCAAAGACATGAAGGGGAGAATGTTAATGTTGCATGTTAATGGGTGACACTTGAAAATCTTTTTTGCCTAAAATTTTCTCTTCTCCTTGTACGTAGTTTTCATTTATTTTGTACATCCTTACTATTCTACTCTATAGCCCAAAGGATAAAAAAATTTGTTCATGAAGATTCTGGATTCTTGACAACCCACAGGGGGTTATCAACCCATAGTTGGAGCCAGTTGTTGAAACCCTTTCGTGTTTTTCATTTTCCCTTCCCTTTTTCTATTTTCCCACCTCTTTACAACCTTTCTTTCCCCCTTCTATATTTTCCTCTTTTCCCACTCCCTATTTATCCATTCGTTTTCCCTTTCTTGGTTACTATACTTAGCCATTTTAACGTTCGCGGACCTTCAGACCTACAGATTTTTTCACTTGTATTATTTATCATTCACCTATGCATAAGTTTGGCTCAACACTTAGACTTTTCTTCAATTCATGAGTATGCAGATTCAAATATTTTCCTTCCCTTTTCCACCGCCTTCACATTGCACTTCAACTTCCACGTTCTACATTTTGACAATCACTTAACTTTTATTCTCTTCACAGATGCTGGGTGCCCGAATGTCCCATTCTATTGATATTTTCAAGTCCGCTTGACCACCTTCTATACTAAGTTTATTTGGATAGCTTATCCAATCGTGGGTTGGTGGGTCCATGAAAATTTCATATTGAACTTCTCTCATCTCCATCCCTGCCATTACATTGCTTTTCCCAATGTGAAATAAGTGTTATTTAAATTCTAACAACTATTTTGTAGAATTCAAAAAGGTCGTTATTAATGGTGAGAATATCGAGAAATATTCATTTAATCCTCATTTGCGAGGGGATTAAATTATAATTATCTCTAGAAAAGGATCATTTGTAAATATCATTAAGCCAAAGAAACAATTTTATCAACTTAATGGCAGCATCAACTAGACAATATTTATGTGGTGGTACTTTGAATATTTTTGGCTACGAAGATCAAAATTTCCAGTGGTAGAGAGCATATTGGTATTATTCCTCCCCTCCTCTTGCTCAAAGAAATGAGAATATGATTTGGACATCCGAGATTTCTCTTGCTGGTTGTGTTCCATAGGTTTTTGACTATAAATAAATTGTTGCATGGTGTGTTGACAAATACATATTAAATAAAAGGGCTATACAACTCCAGGGACATTCACCAATTTCTTTGTTGCCTCAAGTTTTCTGTAAAATGTTAAAGCTTCCAGAGCCCACTCTCACCTTCAAAGGTGAATATTGCAGGGACTTCTTGAAGAAACATAATAATGGGCTCGACCTCTTGTCGAAGTGCTTGGAAAATCTTGCATTCATACCAGTGGGAATAACCAGAATTCAGGTTGACTCTTTGAAGAACCCTTATCGATAAATCACATGGTTATTCACCAAAATAATAGGCCAGGGGAATATTGCTTCCATATCTTGGATGATTCTATACATTTTGTATTTTACAATCCAAAATAAAGCTATTTTTTACTCGGGTAAGATCATTTCCATCTAATTTTTTTCCCAATTGTCGCATTAAAAAAGGATAGGAAATTGTTCATGGCTTCATATTTGATATTTTCTATCACACACTGTTACCAATTCCCAAATTTGACTAACAACAAGAGGGTAAAATGTGAAGCGGACCCTGTTACCTTTTGGTATCAGGCGTTATGTAGGCATAAAACCCCTTTATTTTTCTATGAAGTTTATAATGACTTAGTTTCAATTTTCAAAAAACATTTATTCGACGAAATCACCTCTAGGGTATCTATTGAAGCTGGCAAATTTCTAGAGAAGAAAGGAATGATAGAGAAAATGGAAAATCATAGTATTATAAAAATATTTTGTTCAAAAGAAAATCCTTCCTTTCTTCCATATTATGTGTATGATAAATTATTCATCACAGAGGTAGCGAGGGAATACAATTTCCGGATGCACTTTTTCTATGAAAAAAGGAAAAAATAATTTATTCCTCTGCCTTGGAAGATTGGAGAATTTGTTGGATTACTGAGGGGGGGGGTGAATCAGTAATAGAGAAATTATAATCATTTTTGAACCAAATAATCCAAGTGTTATATAAATGTAGAATTATCATCCAATAATGAGCAATGAACAAGTGAACAATCATACACATACATAATACACTAGTGTTTTACGTGGAAACCCAAAGCGAGAGAAAACCACATAATGCTTTTTCTTATATGTATTGAAGAATTACATTCATTGGAAGCTGCAACTAGAAGGAGGATCTGACCCCCTAGTTTCTCAGGCTACAACTTGAGGGAAGCTCCAACTCCCCAATTCTATGGATACAACCAGAAGGAGGCTACAACCCCCTATGTTCTCCGGCTACAACCGGAAGGTGGATACAACCACCTGTCCTTGCCCCGTCTAACCGCCCTGAAGTAGAAGTAGAATGATGGAACCACTGTCACACTATCACTGTGAGATATACCGTTGTAAACTTGTACCAATAATCCTGAACCATGCATCAACCATGAATCAACCTGTACCTCAACCTGTACTTAACCTGTACCATAAACAAGTGCATCAACCATGCACCAACCTGTACCAAACAACATGTAATCAAACTGTACCATAAACAAGTGCAACAAACCATGTACCAAGTATGTACCAATAATGTGTCAACTATGCATCAACTATGAATCATCAATATGTACCAACATCATCAACAATACACCTCATGTATGTGCCAACTCATCAACTACTTGTCTCAACCATGTACACAACATGTACCTTAACCAAAATCCCTCATCAATTTCATCATTCAAATATGATTTGTAACTCTGTAATAGACCTGGTGTATATGATCACATACCTTCAAACCTTCCTTAACTTTAACAACAGGAGACTATCATTTTCATCAAACTTTTCTTTAGTCTCACATGACTAGTTTTGGATTAGTCAACAACCCTAACTTGAAATAATCACAACTTTGTACTTGTAATGAATAAAGATCTGAATCTGATACAAAATGTTCTCTAGTGTCTTTTATGTAGTTCCTCCATGTGTCACTACTTGGAACCTCTTAGAAAATGAGTTAAAGCAAAAATGACATACCTTGCTGAATTCTGGATTATTCTAGAGAGCGCCCTTGTAGAGCATGCCCCGCATAGAATATTTGTTGAATTGATTTGAAAATATTACAAAGAATACTACAGACTGTACTATAACCAACACATTTTGTATTACTAAATTTGGATATGTTATGAAGAAGTTACGACGTTTGTACCCGAAACACATGTTTTAGACTAGTTTCAGGACTAGCCATAAACCCTATTTTCCACGGAGTGTAACTCCAAAAATACAACGACCCACAAGATGAATTTTTAAAAGAATATACTAGGATATGTTTCCTCAATGGAATATAAATTTCATGGTCTGAATCATTCTAGAAATAAATATATTGCGAAAATGGTGAGATGACCTGTAAATAACATACCTTAGAAAGCATCATCAAAAGAATTTATCCTTCCTTGAATTCCGACCTTCTTTTCTCCACCTTCCCTCAAAAATTTGGCTTAGATATCCTTTGGTTACCTCATACACCTATATATATTCAATATTCTCAAGTGTGATATGAAATGAGAGATCCTTGCCTCTTATTTATACTCTCCAATTAACTTCCTTAAAAACATCTGCTAGGTCACTTTGCCCACTTTCCTTATTTTAGGGTTAATCCACTTCTAATTTCTCCATTAAATTTATTATTTAAATAATTCATTTGTATTCAATTTGAATTATAGTACACTCATCACTTCACTTTATTATTTACCTTCTAAACTATCTTAAACCACTTTGACTACTTTTACCTTTTAGGGCTTCTAGATGACATATGAGGGTCCTCCAACTTCGTAAGTCCATAACTCTCAAACCGTGAGGAGTTATGTGACGTTCGACATACCACTAGAAATGGAATGAGATGTACTATCCATATAGAATAGTATTACCTAAAAATATATCAAAACTCATATCATTATCCATCAAACAAACTTGGGCCCATTACCCAAACCTGGGTTCTACAACTTCTCATGGTCATAACTCTCTAACCGTGAGGAGTTATGTGACGTTCTACATACCACCGAAAATGGCATGACAAGAAATATCCATCATTTAGGTTTCTGTGGTGAGAGAATTGTTCAGAAATTATCGGAAGAACCACAGTGCTTTTGATAGCTTGTCGACGTTTC